>QXEO01000938.1:1843244-2060780 GCA_007115705.1 Dactylis glomerata | reverse complement strand
ATGAGATCATCCCACCTGCAGTGCAACCTACTCCAGCAGCAGAGAAGGAAGCGCAACCTACTTCAGCAGCAGAGAAGGAAGCGCAACCTACTCCAGCAGCAGAGGAGGAAGCGCAACCTACTCTAGCAGCAGAGGAGGAAGCGCAACCTACTCCAACAGCCGAGAAGGAAGCGCAAGCACAACCTTCCATGAATAGCATTAAGAGCCTGTCAAGATCAATCTCTGCTGACAAAACAAGCATTGACGAAGAAATGAATGATGACAGCGGGAACATTGCATCCACGGCAACCTGCTCCGGCAACAGAGAAGCAGACACAATCTCCTCAAGCAGAATTCAGATTCAGACAACAGAAGATGACAGTGGGGTCATCAGCCCACCCGCCGTGCAACCTGCTACTCCAGTAGCAGGAGCAGCAGCGGTGGCTCAGGACCCCCTCGGGGAGGCAAAGAACCGGGTGCAGGAAGAGATAAAGATGGAGTTTGCAGCCATCATGGCGATAGGCGCCACACAGGCCAGCGAGGCGGCCGCCCTTGCGATGCGGAGGGTCATGGAGCGGCATGGGCGGCGGAGCACCGCCACTGTGCAGCGAGGGTAGAACAAGTACATTATCTTAACGCCCAAACAGCAAGCTCGTGATGTATTCTACCCCCTCCAATGTACTTGTCTGCGTACCGTGCACGCTTGCGGTCGGTCTGGGATGACCTCTCCGAGGTTTTCAGATTAATGTGCAAACAATGTACAGTGATGTGGAGAAATCCAACCTGCGAGCATTATTTCTTATACTGTCGTGCTATTGCTAATACCCAAAACATCGTTTACCATATCAACATGAAGAACTAAGAGCCAGAAGGAGCTATAGCACTACAATATTTAATCCTAGGGAATCACTGGATCAAACGAAAATTTCAGTCAAGGTTATAATTGACGAACACGAACGCTAGTAAGGAACCACATGAAGGCAATATTACTACCATAGCATCATTGGGAACATAGTAGTAACTTCTACAGATTTCATCATTCTCAAATCGACCACCAAGTTCTACATAGTTGTATCATCAGCTTAAGCTCTAGTAGCTAATTAGACTCGAGACGATCAGAAGGGATTTCTACACTTACACGCATCAACCCCTTCGCCCGCGGCCTCCTCACCTCGTCGTCGCCCACGCCGCGAGTTGCGCCGGGTTCACCACGCCGGGCACGCGGGCGCCGCCGCCCTGCACCAGCGCGGCCACGGCCTCATACCGCGCTGCCTGCCCCAGGCCCTGGCTCGCCTCAGAGCCCGTGCCCAGCCCACCGGGCCCGCGCCTCTCTCCCAGGACCGTGCCGCGCACGAGGAACTCGTGCGCGAGGTAGCCGGCCAGGAGCCTGTTGCCGCCGCTTCCGGCGGCGACCGGATCGGGTAGGCTCGCCGTGGTGGCAGCGTCCCTGCATTTCCGCTTCCTCCCGGATCTTGGTGGGGCCTCCATGTCCGCCGTGTCGATGGTGTGACAGGAAATCGCTTCGTGAAGACGGGAAGAGGAAAATAATTAGGTCAGCGTGGAATTGTGGACGCCCATGAGAATTTTAGGCAGGAAACGGGAGAACGGATTTGCCGTACCCGAGCTCCACTGCTTCCTATGTTTGTTTGTTTTTTTAAATTATTCCATGAATTTGTCCGAATTCATCTTTTTATGTGGCCCAAAATACAATATATTTTCCTAAATTCTACCATGCTTTCGGAATTTGTAAATGTACGGGCATACTTGTCTGCAGCCCGAAAACAGTACCGTGCCTTTGGAATGTGTATATGTATTGAGCGTATTTGTTTCTAGATTTCCTAGTGTCACATAAATGTGTTTTTCAGAATTTTCAAAAAATGAGCACGGGTTTTTGAGGAAACAGTCCATTTAATCTCCTGGATCGACAGCTCAGCAGACATTTTTTGGGGACTATTAACATAAATTTCTTCTAGAGAAACTAGCATAAGTTTACTGTTTTGGAAACTTAAACTTTTGAAGAAAATAATTAAATTAAATGTCTATTGGACGTCATGTAATGTAGATCTATGGTACAATGGACTTTTTTCCAAGAGCATGCAAGACCTTCATGTCATGCCATTATTAACACATAGAAGAAAGTGTTACTCCCGCCGTTCTAAAATATAAGATGTTTTAGCCCATCATTGACATGTATATATGTTGACATCTTTTAATATGTAAGTTAAAAATAAAAGGAGTGAACCTATATAAAAAGCATCTAGATACATGTGTGTCAATAATAGGCTAAAACATCTTATATTTTGGAACGGAGGGAGTACATTGAGATTACAGAAGTGCAATGAGTGGAAGTAGTGAAAATATGATGAGTATGTTCTAAGAGCCTCAATTCTACTGGCGAGGGCACAAAAGCTTTTTAAAAGTTCTTGTGTACGTGGTGGAATGTGTTGTGGTTGCTTAAGGCTTCAATATTGCTTGTTCCCTCACCTCAGAGGGAGGAGGCCTTTATATAGGCCGTGCCATGACCTTTGTTGGTATGGTCGGGGTTGTGGGTCTCTCTGATGGGATGAGAGAGGCGGCTTACTGTGGCCATGCCCACCAGACATGTTCGTATGCCAATACGTCGCCGAATACTATGCATGATGTCATGTGATGTTTTTTGTTGGTCATTGGAAAGGACCAATTAGGCTGATTGGTGGGGATCGATGTGATTGATGATGTTAGCGGTCCTTACACGAAGTATGGTGACTGAATAGGGGGGGGGGGGGAGTGGTCTTGTCACGTTGGTATGGGTCTTCTTACCCCACTCCTGAAGAGTGGACTTTGGGAATCTTGGAGGCTAACTGTTGAAGAGTCTACTTCGGACGGACTGAGATCCAGTGACTTTACTAAGTGAAGTCAGCATTGCACTTTACCCATCTCAGTGCTATCGAATCAAGATCCAAAGCACACTGTTGATCTAAAATTTATCCTTAAATTTCAAACTCTTTAGAAAAAATAAAGTAAATCACATATATTTCATTTAGTATTCTGGGGAAGTTATGTTTTATTTAGATAAGTAGATTATGATTAAATAGCCTTTTTTTACGTTTTGCGCTAAAAAATCAAGTAGATCATAAACCAATAGTTCAAATAAAATGAAAAACTTTCCCAAAATACACAAAGAAACATATATGATTTACTATAATTTTTCAATTTTTTCTGAAAAGTTTAAATCTGAGTTTAAGTTTTGAATCAACCGTGTACGTTGGATCTTGATCGGATGACACTGAAGTGGGTAAAGTACAATGGTGACTACACACAGTAAAATCACTGGATCTCAGTCCGTCCGACTTGATGGTGAAGGCGGTTTCTTTGGTTGAGCCATAGAGAGGCATGACATGTTGATACTTTAGCCGATTTGTAGGTACTTGATAACCCAAAAACCATCACTATATCGTTTGGAAAAGAGAGAGAGTTGTTTACAACATCTCTATGCCACCGAAGAAGATGGTGAGGAATATATTTTCATACATAGACATTGGTAATCATGGACCGGCTTGCAGCACTTCAGGCATTTTACGAGTCTTTCATTTTACTTGTATCGTGTCAACTTTTTGTTTTTCTTCTTGTTCTTTTTCTTATTTTGCGGCTATGTGTGAGCTGTGTGTATTATATCTCCTTGACGTGAACTACTGAATTTAATAAAGCACCATTTTCTCTGGAAAGTAGTGTCAAAATCGCACCTATTCCAACCTCTTGAGAGCCAAACTGCCAAATTACGGGGAAATGCACTTCTGATCTTGCTGCATATGCTTCTTTTATCTAAAAAAAAATTTAAAGTATTAAAAATTAGAAAACTATTCACATGTATATCTTTATATTATATGTGCGTATATGTAGTTTCATGAAAAACTGATATTTTAAAGGACTATACAAAAAGATAAAAAAGCTTCGCAGAAGGGCTTATTTTAACATCAATTTTGTCTTTTTACATAGGCTACATAAAAGTTGTTCTTGAAACGACTTCATGAGCATCTAGAATGATGTAGAATGTGAACATCTACATATATATATTTTTAATTTTTTTGAAATATCTTAAAAATATATTGCAATTAAGGGAGCCGGGACCCAAAACGCCTTGTCCCAAATTCTGCTCCTCTTTCCTGAACCTTTCCTTGCTCTGTTGCTCTTCCTCCCGAGTCTTGACCTACCAAATCCGGCTACCCTAGAGCTGCGGTGTATCAGGCCACCGTGCCGTACTGGCGGCATACCGTCACCGCCGAGCCCCACACCCGCTCCACGCCCCTCCCCCCTCCTCCGAACCACCCCTGCCTCTCACGCCCGTCGCCGCCATCACCGTTCCTCGTCGCGACATCGTGTTGCTTCTGTCTCCGCCCCGTAAAAATCTCTGGCAATTGGGTTTTGAGGTATGAGCTTGTTTTCATCCAGTGATTAGTTGAACCCCATTAGCATCTTCAATTTCTCGGTGTGCCGCTGTACACCCGGGGAACTATCTAGATCCGCCCCTTCTTTGACAGTGCTCTGAGACCATATGCTTTATTGAGGGGAATCAACCTTCAAACTTGGCGCTGTCAGATTCACATACTAAAGTAGAAATCATTGTTATTTAGTTATTTTCTCTTTGGACAAGTTCTATGCTCTTAGTTGTTAGTATTTCTTACTATTTACAATAACACGTGGGCAGAAATGGAGAACCTGCAGTATGCCGAAGAACTCGTGAGGGAATTTCGTGTTCAGGGGTTTCACAAGTACGCTGCAAGCTTACGAGGCAGAATTGTCTACCGAGATCGGCAGGAACTTTGAAGTAGACAAGATCCTAGACTTGGTGTTCTCTGTGTATATACCGAAGTACCAACTGGATAGACTGCTAAGCCTCTTCAGCTTTTTTAAGCAATGTTTCACCTCACCTACGGACACAGTGCATTACACGACGCTCGTTAAACTGGAGCAATCAGTATTGAGGTGTTATGTCGTCAATGCTTTGAAATCTGGTAGGCAAGACAAAGTTGTTGAGTTCTTCAGCACAAGTGGCAGTTATCTGATGCAAAAGCGTGAAGATTGGCTAGCATGGTTTGGTGCGTCTTTTTAGCCTTCTAATGCCCTGTTGCCCACTCTGAGTTTGCATTGTACTTACGTTTGTCAGTCTCAATTATGCTATGCAGCTATACCTTATATTAAAAACCCAGGGTTGGACCCACAGTTCCGTATGTACTTCTCCAAAGAATGGTCAGACACCTTGGTTCTTTCATTTCGGAACTTTTTGAGCGGGATATTCAGTGGTACTCATATCCTTTTACAGTTTATATGCCTCAAGTTAGCAGGATGTTTTTCATTTTTCATATTACATGTGAAATTCTTATCTGAGTTATAAGCTATATGTTATGGTTTGCTTCTACACTCTTTTATCCTTAACTTTTCCACGAATCCCGGCTCTTATGAAGATTAGCACTGAAAAGAATACCATCAAATCCCTCAAGAGTGACATAAAACAACTGAATAACAAATTGTCAGAGCTACAAGCGTTGTTAGAGGTGAAGGAAGATGAACTATCTTTGTTGAAAAGGTAAATCCATGCTGTTTGGACTGCAACTACTCATCTATCTACAAATCCATGGCCTTTGTAATTAGTATATGGATCCTTCACCTATCATTTGTTTGCATATTAACAAGTGACTAGCTGAACGCCCGTGCTTTGCCACGGGTCTAAAAAATCACCATGCATGTGACGTGTGTAAATATAAAATTGCACGTTGATATTAAGCCTGACTCCTATCAAACATGTCCCTTTTCCCCTCTCTCACCTCCGTCTTGACGGACCGCCTTTTCTCCAGTGTCCTAACTGAATGTATCCATGGTTCTACCATGTCGGATAGCCACTCTGTCGATGTTGAACACGACGCGTTAGTCGATGGTAGTCAAAGTTGTTGTCCCCTTGCGTTCAACTCCAACATAATCATGATTTTTTGTTGCCCATGTACACAACCAGGGTCCTCTAAAATCCACCAAATATTCAGGTTACAACGGTTGATTGGACTTCCAGTTTGATGGCCTGCCCATATAATAATAAAATAAAATATGCAAACATCCTTCTCATAGTGAACAAATCAGCAGTAAGTCACTGCGTCTGCCTTCCGCAACAGTCCCATCTATAATTAGGACATGCTTTTCTGATCCAATCTCCTTGACCTGATTCAATCTTTTCTCTGAATCACTATCGTTGCAATGGAATAATAAAAAAACAGATGAAAAATAATGCATCTCAAATTTTACGTGCTTTGAGTTTTGAAGAAGAAAAGTTGTGGTGATGATTCCATCTAGCTTGGATTCTTATAGCAGACGTAGGCGATTTCGCGGGGATCGCAGTGGATAAAGAGGGTCACCGTCTTGACTCTTGACCATCAACAAATTTGGGCGCACAACGCTCGAATCAACAATACTCTTAATAGAAAATGAGGAGCAGGGGCAACCCCATCTCTCATATGCAGGGATCCAGCCGTAGCAACAGCCAGCTCGAGGTTGACCCCCCGCCGTGCTAAAAGGGAGCAGCACTATTTGTGATTGAAGAAGAATGTAACCTCCGGTCGAGAATTATCCAAGCGATTCAGGAGCTGAGCGCAAATCCCAGAAGCCTTTATGACTGTTACCCACTCTGATTCTCTCTGTTCTCTCGTCACGCAGCGTATCTTTCTATCTCTGGTGGACATCACCTCGGACGCCGGCAAAATCCGGCGAGTTAGCGCCGCCCCTAAGCACTCTCTACCTTCCCCGCACTGATTCTCAGCCGAGACGGGCCGGATTTTGACCGAGGATGGCAGCACGCAGCTGCCTTTCAACCTAGACATGGCACCGACCGATCTCCACCGATGAACAGGTCCATCACCACGCCAAAGCACCGACGGCTCCCAAGATCAACGCGGTGCTTGAACACCTGGATCTTCAGAAGTAGAACGGGAATAGATTGATGGGGATTCTATAGTTAAGGGGTGCCGTGTGCCAGAGAACACCTGGATCTTCAGAAGTAGAACGGGAATAGATTAAGGGGTGCCGTGTGCCAGAGAAGAGGAGATTGGATCGGATTAAAGTTCACAATGATCACAAGAATTGATTTGGTAATAGTTAAGGGGTTAAATATAAAATTACAGGATTCGGGACGTACGTCCAACGTACGTACCAGTCGTTTCGCAAACTTATAGTAGAGATTTAGAGATGAGACAGAATTAGGTAACTTATGTGGATCAAGTACTTTAAGTTTCCTTTACTATTAGGTTGCATAGCATACTAATTTAGATGTTAGACCATTAAGTGCAATGTGACTGCTAGAGTTGACACAAGTCTCAGTGCCATAAGAAATTCTTCTGAATATTTCTCAACTGGTAAATACAGGAATGATAGCAGTGTTGATTTCGGACACAAGAATTTACTGAAGACTACTACAGCTGGTTCCTCTCCTGAGGGACACAATATCTCAGGAGTGTACGAAGAATCCTCAACTTCAAGTAGAACTGTACAGGGTCTTGACTCACAGACTTCGAGTTCAGCAAAATCTTCTACAAGAGATGGGGAATTGCATGGATCTTCTTCGATGAGCAATGCAGGTTGGTGCTTTTTACTAGCTAATTTGTTTCATGGCATATGTGGAACTCTTTTTCCCATCATCCGTTCCAATATTAGCATAAATTGCATTACTTTTATGCATCACCGAACATACAACAACAAAGACTTTTGTCACAGGCAAGTTGGGGTAGGCTTGAGATGAAACCAACAAAAACCTGTGGCAACCAAAGAGAGAAAAAAGCGAAGTACAGGAAAAGTAAATTAAGGTTCCGGCACATGGATTACTGATTTCTGTGCAATCCTATCAAGTGTCAGATCTATAGGTACAGCCAATCCTTCGAGACTCTTTTCATTGCCTCCTCCCATGTCAACTTTGATCGCCCCCTGCCTCTTAGCATTTTTGCCACCTCTTAGAATCCTACTATTCACGGATGCTTCAGGAGGCCTCCGTTGGATATGCCCAAACCACCTTAGTCAGTGTTGGATAAGCTTCTCTTCGATCGCTGCCCCACCTACCCCTACCCCCTATTACCTCGTCCTGATCAGGTCCTTTCTTGTATGGCCACACATACACCTTAACACACGCGCATCTCCGTGACACATTTGTTGATGTGTTGTCTTTTAGTGGGCCAACATTCTGCTCAATATAGCATCACAGGTCTGATTGCGGTCCTATAGAACTTACCTTATAGCTTTTGAGGGGCCTTCTTGTCAGAGAGGACGCCAGATGCTTGCCGCCACTTCTCCACCCTGCTTTTATTCTGTAGCTAACATCCTCATCGATACCACCATTTGCTCCAGCATTGATCCCAATCGCCAAACATACTTTTAAATAATGATGGTCTTGAATGCATCTGTTCTCTAAGCCCTTATTTACATGATTACGTTTGTCTTCTCTACAGAAAGCTTGAAGTATATTATGTTTCTCTTGCAGATAATGAGCAGATTTTAGTGACAGAGGAAGACTTTCCTGAAGTAAAAGTAGGTTTTCAGGTAGCTATAGTTTGCCCCTAGTAATCATCCGTTTTTGGGGTTTCCTATGTGACTAATTAAACCTGCTAACAGGAAACATTTTTAGGACATAACAGTTCAATAAGTAGCTGTCGATTTTCTGCTTCTGGAACAAATATTGCTAGTTCATCGACTGATGGCACAGTGAGGTAATTTGCTATCTCAGTTCGGATTTTGTTTGCCTAACTGAAATTTCTAGATTTTGATGCGTTGATTTTGAACTCTACAAAGAATATGGACATATGACTCGTCAACACCATCATCTAAAAATGCCACTATATACTGTGGAGCTGAAGTCAGCACACTTTCTTGGGAATGCAGATCTGACCGCTTGGTATGTATATTCAATATTTGAACTGTATTGGATTAGTTTTTTGTCTCTCATTTCACATTTGAAGAACATATTTGAGATTTTTATTCTATCGCCTATTTCTCTTGACAATAGCTGCTCATAGGCACAGCTAATGGTGGTATTAAAGCTTGGAATGCTGATGCAAAGAGAGTTGTTTGTGACCTGAGTACATCCAAAGATTTTCCAAGGTTAAAAGTTATCACCTTTTTTTTTCGCTCAAATTGTAGCTATGTTGACAAAGCTTTCCAATTTCTTGCAGTGTGCTTGATTTGAAGTGTAGCCCTGTAGATCCTGTGTTCGTCTCTGCAGCTGCATCCAGACGGTAATTTTTGGATCTCATGTGTCATAAGAAATCTGTTGTCAGTTACTGCAAGATTTCAGCTTCTTTCTCCTACATATCTGACAGCAGCAGCGCCTTTTTCTCCTTTTCACATTCATTTAAACTATATAAAAATACTTCACAAATACCATTGTCTTATTGTACTGTCACTTAGGTAGTCTTATTTTCAGCTTTATTTACTTTTCAGGCATGGATCAACTATATTTGACAGAACAGGATTTGCTTCCTTGACAGTATGGCATATGAAAACATGGAAGCCTCTTGTACTGATTTTTATTTCATCCCCTTATCCTGAACCTCTATGAAAACTCTAGCTGGCAACCTTTCTGATATATCTTTGTTCTATTGTGAAGACAGTCCTCCCTCTTGGGGAGGATCCGCCTGCTATTACTTCTGTTTGCTTCAATCACAATGGGAAGATCTTGGCAGCCTCTGCAACAGATGGAATGATTCACATGTTTGGTATCCTTGCAGTGCGATTTTCCTTTATCTTTATTTTGTTAACTCTCCTTGACTTGGTATTTGATATCACTTATTGCTTGAGGGCAGCTGTTCCGTTGCTTCTATGGGATATCATTTGGGTGTTGTGATTATTGGAGCCCATAGTACTCCCTTGACTGCACATAGATATGTCTGCTGGTCTTCAAATCACTGGATGGCCTGCCATGATTCCCCTGTCAGCTCAGTTCTTTTTGGACCAGCTGAAACAAGCATCTTTAGTTTAGGCTCAGATGGAAAGGTATATAGCTCCTTTTAGTGTGTAAATGCAAGTAACTATGTTAATATATATCTGTAAGTATAGGATACAGATGGTAGTAGTTTGAATCATATATAGCATTGGACCCTGTGAGTTTACAATGTTAAAAATTCAAATATTTAATCAGGTTTAAGAAAAATAACAGCTGCATGGCTATTTGTAGTTTAACTTTCACTTCACACTTGGATGAATTGATTTTCATATTCAAATATATGCTCCATAGTCTTTGGCTAGCATGCGTGGTTGTATTGTTTCTAATATTTGGTGTATGATCTTTAGATATTTGAGTGGAGCTTGCACAATCAAGGTCAGATTCTTTGGTCAAGAGATTGCAGTAGGTAAGAGTATTTGTCATTTGGTGAACCATTACCGAATTGCAAACGGCAGCTAGTGTTGTTTTGATAAAAATGTACATCAACCCTTTGTTTCATTCACATATATTATCCTCACTCCACAGTTCCACTTATTGGAGTAACGGAGAGTGTAAAGTCTGCATATATGATAAATCTCTTCACTATCCATACACTCTTGCAGTATGTAAAATAATCATGTAGCCATTCCAAAGAGGTGCTAATTTTGATAACCTGTGTGAGTACATATGGTTTAGTTTTCAACTATTTAGTTTCAGGCAAACACAATTGTTTCCTAGCAAGATCTTGATGCTAATTTATTCCTCTGAATTTTGGTATGGCATATGTGGCATACATACTTCACACAACAAACTATTTTTCAGTCCACATGTTTAAGGGACACCAGTATTCCCCTGAAGCCCTTCTTCAGTTCTTCCTACATATGGGATCTGTGGGCAGTTTTAGATATATACTTGAAACTCTGAACAATAGCACTGAATTCAGAAATTTTAGCATATATCAAAGTGATACTTTGCTTTTTCCTGTCTTCTGTGACTAGGTTTTGCAACCCAGAGAGCTTTAGCAAACGCATGCATGAGGTAGCATTGGACTCCAATGGCAAGAGGCTCCTTGTTACATCGGGTTTGGTCCGTGCCCCAATATACCAGGTTTTCCATATCATCATGCTCCTTGAGTTAAGTTTGTTTTGACGAAGTAGATGCCAACACAGCAATCAACTATTTTCTTTCAGGTGCAAGGCCACGAAAGTGGGCTGAGGACACTTCCTCATAGTGCACCTGTGACAAGTGTGGACTGGCATCCACGCTGCCAATCTACGTTACTGGTTCTGCAGACCACTCTGTCCGGGTCACATCCATTCTGTGACATCTACGACGAAGGATTTCCCATTAAATTTCCTTCACTTCTCAGGGCAACGAGGTGGCTTCTCCGTGGACCTCAAGAGACGAGCCAGTTCCATATATGTTCAATCCCCACGGCATGCTGTTCCCGGTAATCTCATCCAGACAGGTCCTTTGGCATTTGAAAACTGGTCTGTGTTTGTAGACTTGGTGAGCCGGTGTAACGATGTTGTAAAAGCGGTCACAGATTTTGATCTGTTAAATGGTTATATGAGCCCAGGAGTATAACTTCTACAGCAGGTTCAAAAGCAAGTGGGGTTTGTTGCTTTGCACCAATTTAATGATGTATTGCTTCCTTTTTGCCCCTGGAAACAAGATGCATCTCTGTTTTGAGCCTTTGAGGAATGAGAAAGTTGAATTGATAGATTTTACATGAAGTTTTTAGGTTACAAAATTCTGAGCGAGTAGTCACTTGCATGGAGTCTCCGAGTATGTAGATGTACCGCCTATCAGTCTCTGGCATCTATTCTGGTGCTCACTAAAGAATCGAAGCAACAGATAAGGATTATGGTCACTGTTCGTCCTATACTATTGATTGCCTTTGACTTGTTCAGATCAGAACTGAATATCAAACAAGTGCAATGAGTTTTTTTTACAGTGAAATGCAATGAGTTTGTTGTACTTTGGGTCAACCATACACGGTTGGCTGTTGGCTGGCATACAGCTACGGATGTTTCAAAACATTGTCTAATTGATCGCCCAGTTTTGAATAAGAAAAAATAATATCTTCTTCTACTCATGGACAGGGGCCTGCCGTAAAAGCCCATAAGTTCATTTATATGATTTGCAAAGACCGTCTTACATTTTGTTCAATGAGGCTCCATTTCAAAACAATTAAAACGTGCGTGTAAAGATAACGTTTTTAAGATTAGAATTTCAAGCTGAGTGATTGATGCATCGGTATATCATGTGCGCAATTTGTACATACATTTAACATACTCCCTCCGTCCAAAAATAAGTGATGTGAATTTGTCTAGATTCGCATGTATCCATATACTAAAACATGTCTAGAGACATGCAAATTTAAATGAACCCACATCACTTATTTAAGGACAGAGGTAGTATAATTGACCAGCCCCGCTTCGCCCTCACGACGGCTCGAGCGGACTCCAGAACCACCACCACCACCCTACCTCCCCTCCAACCCGTCACCGACCGCCGGCTCTCGTCGGCGGGCAAAGCCCGCAGGTGGCCGGCGACAGTGGTAGGTGTTCTCTCGCGCATTGGGGCTAGGCCTTGGGCGTATCTCGATCTGAAGACTACTGAAGGTACTCTGCGGCGCGGGTGGTTGTCCACGGTGCCGTGGGCGACATGGACGTAGAGGCCAGCTACCTCGAGCTCAGCCATGAGGGCACGGTCTGGTCCTGACACGCGAGATGGCAAGCATGCTGGTGTGAGGTGGCCGGCGATGTGTGGCTGGCGGTGCAGGCTACCAGTGCAGTGAGGGATGGCCGGTTCGGCTGGCCATGATGGGTGAGGTTGAGAGCTCTGAGTGAAAACTTAGCCCTGACTGCGGTCGGTGCCGGCGTTGACGATGTCCCAGGAAGTCGTGCCCCTCTTTGGAGGCATCGTTCGTGGGGCTCTTCCTTTCCATCAATGTCTCGTGCTCTCCAGGTGAAAACCCAAGTTCCAACCTCGGCCGGAACGGGGATGGCGGCGGTCTCGTCTCTTCCCTCCTCGGGGGCGTTGTCTTGGAGAGCATTACCTTTGTTGGGCAGCGGTGGTTTGTTGTGCAGTGCAGTCATTCCTGCGGGGTTGGCGGATGTCGAGGCGGAGGCCTCGAACATGATGTGGAGAGCCGGGGCGGCGGCCTTCGAAGCTGTGTAGTATCATCTCCATGGTGCAGGGATGCGGCTTGTCACAGCTTGGGTGGCGACCTTGGCCATGGGGGTGGCAGGGTAGTCGGCTTGGTCGACGCTTCCTAGAGGGGGTGGTCGGCTTTTATGTTAGGGTGGCGGCCCCGGATGAGTTGGTGGATGGTCATGGTCTGCGTATGGACGCGCTGTGTAGCTTGGGTTACGAGTTGGCGTTCGTGCGGCATTGCAGCTCGAGAGCGAGTGACAATATGTCGGGCGGTGGCCTCGGAAGGTGGTGGTCTTGGTTGATTGTGCAGGGTGCGACGAAGCAGCGGCAAGTCGGAGCGTGACTTTTAGTGTTTGACAACTTTGAGGGTGCTTGACCTTGTGTCGTGTGGGCGATGAGGTGTCTCTCGACATTGGTCATCGACGCATCGGGCACCACTTATGGCGCACGGGTTTGCGGAAGCAATCTTCTTCACCTCTGTTGGAGCGTTCCGGGTTTGCTCCTCCCATAGCAGATGCGGCTTCTTCTCTTCGGCAGTGGTGGGAGATTGACTAGTTTGGTGGAGCGGGTAACCCCCGGTTGTGTTCGTGAGGTTGGCATCGTGTTGTGGTCTTCGATGTGTCTTCTGCAAGAGTGGGTGTGTCATGTTGTGTTGGCATTTGGGTGGACTTGGCTCTGTTTGTATCGGTTTCGCTCGATTTTCCTCTAATTAATTTGACATCTTCTTAATTAATAGATAAGGCAAAGCTTTTGCATTCGTTTAAAAAAAATACATTTAACATATATACTTATATAGGTACTACTACTGCAGATCTGAAGGGAAATAAAAAACTGGAATCTGTGGTTGCAGCCAGTTCCCAGTTTTTGCCTTAAGTTTCAGCCTCCAACGCCCAATGATCTTGTGAAAATTTAGTCTATCAGTAGTTGACTTATGCCTGGGCTAAAATAATAATACTGCGAGGAGTATTATTTCATTTGCTTTGTCGTGTTGTTCAAAGTAGCTACGCTATGGTGGGGTTTCAGACTTTCAGTCTCTTAAAGTTGGTCGAGCTGCTAACTACTCCTTCCAGATGGTCCGAATTGATAATATACTTGTCTGTTTGCTTGCATTGCATGGGCATGTTCTTGCTGCTGTCAAATCAAACAGGAACATTATACCGTTCGATTAGCATTTCTTCTGTGGCTATCTATGTCGTGAATCTTATATCTACTAATTGGAGGCACCATACGAGCCACTATGTTAATCCTAAATAACTAAACTAATCATCCGTCCGATCTCTCTTTTAGTTAATCACAACCGCCCGATGAAATATCTGAAGAGTCCTCAGTCGACGTCCAACCAGCAGTTTCCGAGAAAGATACGTCTCCTTGGATGGAACTAGCTGGCGAACCATCTCTCGATCTCCTCGATCCAACTTAGGTTTGCAATCACAAGCACGACTCCATGCCAGGCATGTCGATCTCCATATCTCGCCATAATTCTTCGTTGCCTGGCCACATCGCCGGTGCCAGCGACCAAGCCAGCTGTGGCTCAAACGACCTGGTCAGCCGCGATAGCTAACACCTCCAAAATTTGATGAAGCTGCTCGGTTGGATGTCTCTCTACTTGGCAGAATTGGATTATAATAATGCCAGGTGAGTTCTTTCTTTGCTGATCCCCAATTCCGCTAGGGAAGCCAACGTCCAGCTTCTGCTATCCAACACCTTAATTATATCTTGCATCATATTGGAGGCTTGGAGCTTCAGTAAGAAGGCCTACCAATTAACACTTGCTAATTTTCTTCTACCAACTAAGAAAAAAGTACTTTGTTATACATCAAGTTAGAGGAAGTGCAGCTCGAAAATTTGACTACTAGAATTCTACTATAGATCCAATTAATGTTACATTATCTGGGCACGCCCGTTCTAATCGAAATTTGATGAATATTGTTTAAACAAATTGCATAGATTAAAAAAGTGCCATAGACATCGTAGACAGACTTGGTGCTCAGGCAGCTAACAAGATGCTTGCCTCTTTCCTGTTTGAGCTAGAATTATATATGTTAGGCGGCCAGAGCTAAGCTTTTGTTATTTTATGAAGTATATAGCCAGGTTAGTAACATCTAATGTCTGTCGGTGCTACAAGAGAATAATTTACATCTAGACGGAAATCCATAGCAGAAAATCGAATTGTACTATCTCCAACTTGCAAAACTTATCATAATTTATCATTGATGTTTAAGAAGCGTAACCTCATGTTTCTTGAGAAGTAACTTGATTAAGAAATAAATGGGTATATCCTCAACTATGAGCATGTGCATGCAAATTAAAGACCACCATTTTAAATTTACTCGCAACATCGTATTTTAACCATTCATGTCCAACACAGTTTTTCAACCATAGTTGCTAAGGTTTTTCACAAAAGGCAACTTATCTGGAAATTAATCCTTCCAACATAATTGCTTTTCCAATGGCATGTATAATTTATTTTCAAGAGTCACCAAAAACCAAGACTGTGACTTGAGAATTATCACTCCATCATTCCTTCTGCAAAATGTGTATTTTCTACTATACCACCTACATTCACTTAATATGGTTTATAAGAAATAAGACGTAATTTCTATTTGACCTCCGGATGTCAGAGAAAATTCTAATTTGTATAACTTTAGTCCGTGCAGCAGCACGGGTTGATGACTAATTATTAGCTAATTAAGACAGAACGTCCGATGGATGTAACATACTCACTCGGCTCCGCATTATATTATACTCCTTTTTTCAACGGAAGACTCAACTGAAGTAGAGCAGATCTCAGAGTAACCCTCATGGCCAAATCTGTTTCTAGTTTTCTATGCTAATTAATATATGTTGATTTTGATTAGGTATATCTATGTAAATGTACTAAATACCTCTATATTGCTACGGGAAAAAGGTAACTATGTTGTTTTGAGAAAAAAAAAAGATTGGTCCTCTCCTATCTAAATGTTTATTTTTATTGCTTATTTCTTTCTTTCACATGAATTTGCCGATCCATTTTCTTGCAATTTGAGACAAAAAATTTCCTTTTGTCTTGCCTTTTTTGTCCAAGTGATGTTGTTGTACATCTTGCAGTACTCCCAGCGTGACACAAATGAGCTACTCGCGGAGCTGTCCAATTTATTGGATGCATGTAAATCATCTTTTTGATATGGATGTATGTAATCATCTACTTTTCCTTCCTTTGATCCAAGGCCAAAAGAGGTTTATATTAGCGTACCTATTATATAATCAAGCATGCGGCGATAGACGCTATTAGGTCATCGCAACTGGCGGCTGGCGCTCCTCCGGCTCATTATGGGCACCAACTTGTGATGTAGCTGTTTCATCTAACAAAAAAGCAAGATTCTGCAACACTTGGCTTGCTTCCAACTTGAGCACACGTACCAATAGTCCCGTCCTTCTGGCATCACTTGAAATGATGTTCGACAAGATTTTGTTCTCCCCGATCTTGTGCATGCCATGTGATCCAGTTCGAGTAGTGTGACCGGTAGTGTGCTGTGCCCAAAGTCGGCTAATTAAGAACACACATGTTAAAATCTGTGTTATTTACCGTGAACTTTTTCATTGGTGTGCCCTATTTTTCTGCAATATTAATTAGCGAAAAAATGGGGCAAGCCAAAGTTTCCCCATATTAATTCCGGTAGTAAAAAGCCCCCTGCTCCCTCGCGTCGCCTCTCCCAGGCGACAGGGGGCAAAACCTTAGATCCTGTGCCGCCACCCTCGTCGCCCCCGAGGCAGCTACCGGACAAGGCTGTGCAACGCCGGTGAAGGGGAGGGAGGGGGGGGGGGCGAGAATTCGAGTCACTCGGCTCCCAATTCTGCAGCATGGAGGCATGCTACGGTGCTTAGAGCCCCTGGTCGTCGTCCGCGGTGCTAGCTCCCCTGCTTCACGACGGTGCCGACCGCTTCCTCTCCGTGCGGGCTTCTTCCTCAACCACAGCAGTCGGCATCCTTCACACTCAGTGTCAGATCCGACGGTTGTGGCGTCGTATTAACTAAAATATAGTTGCGGCCTTTCATCGATCCCACGTCTAAGGTCTCTTTTCATCAGTTCAAAATTTTGGAACAACTAGCTGGTGCATCAATTCAATACAACACGGTGCACATATGTATGTTATTTGCTGCATGCACACCGAAGATCTACTGCAATGCCTATGGATGTATGCTTCAAGCAGATTTTCTCAAGTACAAATGTATTTCTTTGTTGTTGTCCGTGTCGTTCACATATGTTTCAACGTTTTTATTGCAATGAATGAATAGTGGAGATTTACTGCATGTATTGAAGTTTTTGCTATGTGGGTACGCCTGAAATTCCACGGCTCTTTTATAACAATATAATACGAAAGCACAAAGCTAAATTTTGCAATGATGTTACATAGATTCGAAAAATATTTCATGCGGGAGCTACATCTTGTGATGATTGATATTTCTAGTTTAATTTATTTCCACATAAAAGCTCGTTCGGTTTGATGAGTTTTGAAGTGGATTGAGAGTGACTGAGAGGAATGAAGTCCCTTACAAGTCAGAATTCTCCGAATCGACCCGAAGAGAGTGATATCATGATATGATATCATATAAGGTGTGGTATCACTACACTAGTAGAAAAAGGGTCTTTGGTCCAGCACCCAAATGTCATCTGTCCCGGTTCGGCTGGCCATTGGGGACCAATGACACTTATTGGTCCCGGTCCATGCCGCCTGGAGATTAGTCCCGGTTCATTTCGGGGTATCGGTCCCGGTTTGTGGCATTAACCGGGACCAAGGCCTCCCCAGCATGACACGTGCCTCTATGCGGGTCATTGGTCCCGGTTCATGGCATGAACCGGGATCAAAGACCCTCCCCTGGCTATAAATTGATACCCAGCCCTTTGCCCTTTGCCACAAAAATTTGCTGAATTGTGTGTGTGGTGTGGGTGCTAGCTTTTTTTTCCTTTGACACCACGCGAAGGTTTCACATTGTTTGGATCATTTTTGAATTTGTTATGCCCGTTTTAAACGTGTTAGTGCATTTTTTATTAAAAATAGTAAAATTGTTTAGTTAGAATTCATAATTTTGAAAACAGAAAATGGTTTTAGATTAGTTATTTAAATTGAAACACTTTTCCTGTTGAAAGTTTTTCCAAATTTTAAATAGAAGAAAGTTTTTTCCTGTTAAAATGAAAACAGCAAGTTAAAACAGAAAAACAATGGGCACGTGGCGGCTCAGCAGCGCCCCTCGCCCAGGACATTGGTCCCGGTTTGTGGCATCAACCGGGACCGTTAATGGGCACGTGGCGGCTCAGCAGCGCCCCTCGCCCAGGTCATTGGTCCCGGTTTGTGGCATCAACCGGGACCGTTGAGTCATTGGTCCCGGTTGGTGCCAAGAACCGGGACCAATGACCCCTCCAAATATAACTCGCCCTTCTTCCTCCCCCACTTCCCCCCAAATCGGCCGAAACTGCTAAGGACTTTTGCGCGCGGAGCGAAAACACGCCGGCAGGCTGTCCGAGTTTCCTGCCGCCGTCCTCGGAGAGCGCCGCCGCTGCCGCCGTCCTCGGTGAGCGCCGCCGCCGCCGCGACCTCTCCCTTTTCCCCCCGCGCCGCCGCTCATCACATTCTCTCTCTGCAGGTGGCCTGCGCCGCCGCCCCTCCCAGCGTCGCCGCGACGCCCGGCCCCGTGCGCCCGCCCCGCACCCCCAGCGCCGCCGCCCCCCTTCGACGGTGAGCCCGGCCGGCCAATTTTTTCTTTTTTTTTAAAAAATTCGCATTTAAATTGCCGTAGGCAAATTTTTCATTACTTATATATATATAATACATTGAAATTAAAAAAAACATAGAAAAATAAAAATAAAAAATAAAAATAAAAAGCCCTCGTCGGGGCGGGCACAGGGGCGTCGGCGTCGTCGTCCTCGCCGCGGCCTACTCGTCGTCCTCGTCGGGGAGGATGATGTAGGGCGACTGCGGCCACGGCCAGTTGGCCGCAGGCGGTGGAGGAGCACCTGGTGGAGGAGGCGGCGGTGGAGTCGCCGCACGCGGTGGCGGCGGCGGTGGGCCTGGTGGAGGAGGCGGCGGTGGAGTCGCCGCACGCTGTGGAGGAGGCGACGGTGGCCGGCCGTGCTGCTGGTGCACGGACATGGCCAGCGCCATGTCGATGCCGGCCCACCGCCTCTTTTCCTCCTCCTCGGAGACGAGGACGGCGACCCGGAGCTCCTCCTCCTCGGACATCGGTGGCGGGGGTGGCGGCGCCTCGCCGTGGTCCATCGCGTCGAGGATGCCGTAGGCGACGCTGCCGACGAAGTCGTCGGTGTCGTCCCTGGGCTCCTCGCCAGGGATGTCGTCGCCGCCCACCTCCGGCGGCGCCTCCTCGTCCTCCTCGTCCTCCTCCATCTCCTCGATGAAGGGATCCGCCTGCGGCGGCTCTGGCCCCGGCTCCGGCATGTACACGCCGGCGTAGGGGTTGGGGGCGACCTCCCCTAGGAAGGCCGCCCGCCGCACCGGGTCGCGCTCCCGCGGCCCGAAGTTGTCCCACCATTGGCTATCGTAGCCAAAGGCGGGATCGGCGCGGAGGCGCGCCGGCATCAGTGCGCGCCGGCGGCGGATCTCGGCGACCCGCTCCGGGCCGAAGCGCGGCACCGGCGGGACCGGCACGCGCCGGCTGTTGAGGTGCCACCCGCCGGGGAGGCTGCAGTCCGGCCAGTCCACGCTCTGGCCGCACTGGTACAGCGCCTGGCAGTGACTCACCGGAATGTACCGGCGGTCACGCTGGCGCTGCGGCGAGGCCGTCCTGGCGCGGCGTGGAGGAGACTGGCGGTGTGGAGGAGACTGGCGGCGCCCAGACCGGCGCGACCCGCCGGCCTCGTGGTCGTGGCTGCCCTTGCCCTTCTTCCAGAACCCCATGGCTGCTGTGGTGGCCGGGATGTGGTGGCTCTGGCGGCTGTGCTGGCTATGGCGATGGAGGCTGGTGGCCGCGGCTCCGTTGGCCTCCTTTTAAAGGGGCCAGTGGCCGGGCGTCCAGCGGCCGCAATGAATGCCACCGAGCGGCAGCCCAATCGGCACGCCGGCGTTGATGCCGCGGCAGGCATTGAAGGTGACGGCGGGGCGCCCAAAGCACTGACGCGGCGGGACTCGAGGCGACGGGCACTGACGCGGGCGTCGCGTTGGAGAAGACGTACTGACGCACTGACTCGAGGCGACGGGCACTGACGCGGGCGGTGCTGTTTTTTTGGGCCTCTTTTGCCCGCTGGTGCTGTTTTTTCGGCCTCTTTTGCCCGCTGGGTGCTGTGGGCAATTCCTATTTGACGCGCACCCCCCACAGACGTTAAAATCTTAGTGGGCTGGCCCAATAGAAATAAAAATCTATTATTTTTGTCCGGTCAAGAACATGCCTTCAGGCGTCCACCCGTAACAGGCGCTTGAAGCGCCGAATAGGAATGCCCTTAGTACTTAGTTAGAAGTTAGTGTTAGTTTGTTAGTTAGAATTAGAATTAGTTAAAATTAGTTTTAGCGTGCATTTTGAATATATAGCGTGTATTCTAACTAACAAATGTCGGTATATTGCAGAAACTATGGATCCAGCACATAAAAAAAGTCAAGATGATGAATACTTCCTCCAAGGAATGATCCGAGAAAATGTAGATATTGATGTCACCAGGACATTTCTGAACGATTCCGGTGAGGGAGATGAATCTCTCAACCGAGGAGACGACTCCGGTGAGGTAGAAGCCTGGGACGGGGGAGAAGCCGGTGAGGGAGAAGCTGACAAGGGAGAAGGCGACGAGGGAGAAGCCGATGAGGGAGAAGACGACGGCTCCGGCCGAACCTTAAATCTCGGAAACTCCGGCGAGGTGTATATATGTTTTTTTGTAATGCCCGACTGTCTATATATATACATGCATATATTAACACTCTTTCTTATTTTAGCCCTCCGGATCGAGCACTTGTTCCGTCAGAACAAAACGAGGCCCAACCAAAAAGTTGGACAACAAAGTGAGTTATAGGATCGAAGTGGTCGGTGTAGACGGCCAACCGCTAGCTCCTAAAGATGTCGCAAAAAAATTTGTCAAGCAATGTGGAGTTCTTGTGAGGGACCACATCCCGATCATCGTTCAAGAATGGAATCGGCCAAGCAGCGGTGGAGTCCTGTTTGTCGGCGACGTCGCCAAAGATAAGCTTTTTGACAGGCTTATGCTTAATTTCCTCCTACCGAGGCTAGATGTGAATCCAGATGAGGAGAAGGAAGCAAATAAGGAGCTACTTAAAAGAGTAAAGAAGTTTGCTCTGATCAAGATGGCCGAGGCATTCAAGAACTGGAAGAAGAAACTGTACCTTAAGTTTGTCAAGTTAGACAAGACTCCGGATTTTAATCAAGCCGGCTATGCTAAGTTAAGACACCAGTGGGCTGATTTTGTGAAGTACAAGACATCGGAGAAAGCTTTGGAAAGGTCGAGAATAAATCAAGAGAACGCTGCTAAGAAAGTGTACCACCATAATATGGGGTCTGCTGGCTACGCCGGTTGCATGCCTAAGTGGGATGCACTTGAGGTCAAGTATATTGCTGCCGGGATCAGACCAGAGCCCACAACATGGACACCACGGGCGAGAAACTGGTTTTACGGCCATGGGGGCACGTTGGACGAAGAAGGGAGGGCAATATATACCCAGAAACACAAAGATCATCCCCTACTGCCCATCGAAGATATTAGAAGTGCAGTACAAGATGTGGAAGCGGGACGGTTCGTTCCCGATAGAGAGAACGACGAGCTCACACGAGCCCTCAAAAATGATGAACACACCGGACGAGCACGAGGCACACCGGGCTCCAAGCCGTGGAAGGTTGCCTTCCCCGCGGAAATGAAGAGATATCCCGATAAAAGTCATCAGAGGAGAAAGGAAAGAGAGGCAGCTGAGAAAGCGGCAGCTGCAGACCGGCTGCGTAATGTAGAAGAAGCATTAAAGCGGCAGCAGGATCAACTCGACAGACTTAGCCAGCAAGGTATCAGCAGCCAATCTCAGCGGCACATGGTAGAAGCTGCATTCGATGGTATCGACGCCCTATCAAATAAGAAAAGCAGCGTCGCTTCCACCCAGCTCCACGATGGTGATGATGATGCACTGACGATGGCTCCTCCTAAACGCTACCCAGTGGATGATATCACGGAGAGCACAGCTTGTGAGCTAAAGGTGCAAGTTATGAACTTAAGGGTGACAGCGGCGGTCGGCATGGCCGTACCAACTGCGCCTAACGGAACTTGGCATTGCAGACCGATTCCAAAAGGGTACGCTGTCGTCACGGTGGATGATGTCAAGCAAGATTTTGAGGAGCTGAAGCTGGACCACCCTGCAGGGGAAGATAGGGACCTGACTGAACTAGGAGAAGCCAAAGGGGGGACTATTGTATGGCCAAAGGAGCACATCGTGCTTCCAAATTATGTCCCGCCAAGGCCACCCACTCCTCATAGCAGCAGTCCACCTTCGCCGCCACCTCACCATTCTCCAGCGCAACCGTCGCCTTCACCGCCTCACCACTCACCGCAGCTGTCTCCACCGCCGCCTCAGCCGTCTCCGCCGCCGCGTCAGCCGTCTCCGTCCCCTGAGCCTCAGAGACTAAAGCGGAAGTATACTAAGAGGGGCAGCACCACCAGCAGCAGCAAGAGCACGTTCCGATCACCGAAACGTAAGCTATCGCCCCTCCCAAGAGTACCTCATCAGAATATGAAGAAGCTTCCTTACGAGAAGACAGATGAGGAAATTGCTACGGCCGTAGATGCCCATTATCAACAGTGGAAGACTGACATGGCTAACAAGAAAAATCCAAAGCCGACGGAGCCATTGATCTTCCCGGTCACCGCAGAAGATAAAGCCAAAGCAGCCGCGCTTAAGATTCAGCTTCACCAACCCATAGCGCTCACACCTGACTATAATCGCTCTATTACCAAGTCAGCTGAGGCAAAAGAGCGGAGAGTCGGGAAAGAAGTTGCCCAGCTCGGACAACAGAAAAATCAATCGATCGAACCGCTCAAAGTGTACGATACCAATGAGTGGAGAGCCCAGGAGCGGCATGATCCGAACATTGATCCGGAGTTTATTCAACTCTACGGAGAAAAGGCCAAGTTATATGGACTATCTATTGCTGAGTACATGAGACGTCTAGATGAGTTCGAGGGGTACCAGCAAATAGCGTACAAATACCGGTACGGGGATCCTCTCGTCAAACCCGAGTTAGTCAAAGATCTACCAACAAAAATGCGGAGATTGCATAACTGGTACATACAAGCCTGTGCTGAATCCACAAACTGGATCTATGCTGGATATAAACACCACCATTACGGTCATGGAGATGGCTTCTTACTGATGGAATTTCTAGAATTATTTCAGTTTTACCAACAAGACGCCCTCGACAAAACTATTGTCAGTGCCTATTGCCTGTAAGTATTATTAAGTCTTTCTAGCTCAGCTCATTCGTTGCTTGTATAATCTTACTCATCATTATACTAATTATATGTGCAGAATGAAGATTCTCGAATGCGACCGAGGAGGAATCTTTGACCTTGGGTTCGTTGACTGCAATTTCGTTCATGAAGATACTCTAAAAAAAAACCCAAAGAGACAGAGGATAACTTGGTACAATCGTTGAAGTATTTCAGCAACAGAAGGGAAATACTATTTCCTTACAACTTCGAGTGAGTGTTACTGTCTTGTACACATTTTGTTTTCGCTTTACTCGATGTTAAGCTATTTGACTCATTATGTCTGTGCAGCTTCCACTTTATTCTGTTAATCATTAGTGTTGACGAAGGAGTAGTCAAAGTCATGGACTCAAAACACACACCTTTAGAAAATTGGGTGAACATGCAGGAATGCCTCCAGAAGGCTTGGAAACGGTTCACCGCCAACACTAGGGGTGTTTGGAAGCCAGAGCTTACATTTAAACCATTGAATGTAAGTACTACTTGCTAGATCCACGTATCTCTTTGATTCTAGTTTCAATACAATTATCATGCTTGATTCTTATTTTGATTGAACTCCGTTCTCGTAAAGTGCTTGAGGCAAGAAGCTGGGAATAACTTATGTGGATACTATGTCTGCGAGTTCATTCGCCAGACGACCAAAGAGAAGGGTGCAGACCGAAACATCAAAAAACTTGAAGTACGATAAACAATAATCTCAACATTATTTTATTACCATCAACTGTGTTTAGTTTCATTCATATATATTGATCCCCTTCTTTAAATTAGATCGAACGGATGCGGGACGGTCTTCTACCACGGGAACGCGTGCAAGCAATTCAAGAGGAAATTGCCGGTTTCTTATTAGAACAAGTCATAGATCCGAAAGGAGAATACTATTACCCGGTTCATTTAGAAGGGTGAAGTGTAAAAAAGAAGATGTAAAATCAAATTTGTGTGAGTTACCGATTGTAATAGCGACCAAGCACGACGGATGAGACGGTGAATAATATATTCGTGACCATGATGTGTAATATATATATATATATAGTGTGGTTCCTTCATTATTGATATATATATATAATACCATTAAATTGAATACAAAACACACCAAATAAAACCCTGAACCCTAAATGGGAAAAAAACCCTGGATCAACGATCCCGGCTCGTCCTACGAACCGGGACCAATGACTCAGGCCCCCTCGCCCCGCAGCGCGTCCACGTGGAGACCTATCGGTCCCGGTTCGTGCTGGAACCGGGATCGGCATTGGTCCCGAGTAATGGATCCCGGTTCGGCAACCGGGACCAATGGCCCAAATGAACCGGGACCATAGGCCCTTTTTCCACCGGTGCTAGATATGCTGGCGAGAGAAGAGGATTGACCGAACAAGGCCTAAAGTGGATTCAAGCGATTTTACCCTGTTTCAGGCCTTGCGCTCCAATGTCGCGTAGAATTACATGGGGTTCGGAATGGACTCGACCTTTGACTAAATAGAACCGTTGCTCACATAAATAAACTCCGTTGAAAGAAAGACCGATTCTGTAGCGATCAATGATGAAACCCTTTTATTCAACCATACTTGTCTCCCCAGCTAGCTAGCTGTGGATCCATGGCTGGCGTGCCCACGAAGCATAGCTATGCTTATGATGATGATACGATCCAGTATGCAGTTAATGGCGCCAGCAGAAGCAGCGGCGCAACTGCGCAAGTGGTTGGTTAGCAACATGATGAGAGCATGTTTGCATGGGTACGGGATGAGCGAGTGATGGTGAAGCATGGACATGCATCAATGGAGAGCACTGTTCGATCAACGCAAAACGTACGGATCGACAGTGGGGTTCACTCCTGCGTGCACACTAGTACAGAGCATAATTTAGCTTAACCAACACATGCGTCTTCTTAACTGCGATCGATCGCGTCGCAGCTTGAGCCGTAGGACAGTACAGTACTGAGTCTGAGTGCCGGCCGGCCAGGCTGGTTGCTACCTTATCGTCGTCCTGCCACCTAAGTTCTTATACACGAGCTGTACTGTACTGTCCTAGGGCTCCTTGTCCTGGCCAGCTGATCTTAGATTGTCCACGAGCTGATGTTGATGTTGACGCGTTAGCAGCATATTTGGGCGGATACAGGATAACCTATGTTAATTGATTCATATAGCAATGTGCGAGTATTCTTGATGGGCTCTCTGTCTCTGAATTAGCCGACGATCTGCTGATGCGTTTGTTTGGGAGGCTGCTGAGACTGAGGGCTTAGTTTTGTCAAAACATTGGTAATCAGGAGCGGCATGCTATCCATAGCTGGAAAGATTGTGCTTGTCAAAAGTAGTGGTCCTCGCTCTATATGCTGATTTACATTATCATTTTGATAGACCTTAGAAAGTGTTTAATCGATTATTTGGACAACATCTACAGTATTTTCTTGTTGGGCGAGCTCTGTTCAGACCAAAGACAGCAAATGCATGGTCTTCATGGGAATGTTAAGTTTGCACAACCTCTTTGCCTGGCTAGGGCTTAGCAGGACAAACACTAAACCCTCCATTATGTTACTTGTTCGGATAAGGGACAGCATTTCTTGCCTCGGTCACGGCCACGGTGGGCAGCAGCCATCGGTCGATCACTCTTCAGGGTTGGCTGATCGATTGATAATGGTGCCAGTGTGGACATGATCTCCCCCTCCTCCAAAGCTACGTTAACCCCGAGATCGATCAACATCTCTAGAACTGTTGGGAAGGATTGTCTAATAATTCCTGGCACGCAGACCTGGCAGAAACCTGATTTATTGTTGGTATTTAGAGCAAACCGAATATGCAGATGGCTAGACTACACTTCTTTTTTTGAGAATCACTGATCCACTATACACTGCAGTAGTAAGGTTCGGCTCTTCTCGGCTGCAGCTTGTGCATAAATCGGATTAAGCTTAGATGTACAGAGAAACGGAGTAGAGAGAAGCTCCCAAGGTACAGAATAGAGATAAGCTTCCAAAATGGACACCCGAACTGTCTAATTTGGTCCATTTGGATCAGCCCATAGACAGAAAATTGTCAGCACCCATACTAATTAAGTACGTTCGTGTCAGGAGGTAAACCTAGCGGCGGAACGCATTTCTTGTCGCACGGGCAATCTGGCTGCTCGTTCTAGTCGCTATGGCCTCGGAAATTTATGAATGAAAATAGCACAAAGCACTATAGTTAATAAATTGCAAACAAAAGGAGTCCATACATATGTGAGTAGATCACACATCACGAGATCGAATCATGGCTTGATTCTTCTCGAACCAAGCCCCTGTCTCCGTCTCCATGGTGGCTAAGTTGGCTATCATGAGCCGGTTCTCATCGACGAGCAATCTGGCCTTAACTAATTTTTTCTTTGACCTCAATTTCTTTGGCTCTTGAACGGGAATTGATCTCTTAAAGTTGATGTTTTGTTTCTTGTATCTCAAGGTTTTTTTATAATATCAACGAAGTTTAGCATTTGCTCCTCTTTCTCCCGGCGTCTCTTTTCTTCCCTCTTGGCATATGCTTCATCCTTTTCGTCCATAACCACGTTTAGTGTGTTTTTCGAAGCCATGGATGAAGCTTCACATCTCAAATCTTTCTTGCTTGAAAAAGGAAGTAAATTTCTACATGAAAGCATGGTATGATCGTTATAACTTCTTGCTATATTTAATTTATTGGTTGAGTATGGAGATTTGCAATTGTTTCGTTTAGTTGTAGTTCTAAATATTCCTCTTGTCAAGAGCTCTTTTAATTTGATTTGTACATTTTGAAAAGAAACTATGCTGGTGGACAAGGCTGCACTACTTCAGTGGTCAAATTTCTTTCTTTTGCTAGAATTTCTAAAGTTTCAAGTGACCAATGCTTGCTTGCTTTTTATATTTTTATGCTGAACTTTATATACCTTCGAGTAGCAGCATTCATAACATGTAAGCATCTATTTCATGAGAACTTCAAAGTTCATGTTCTTTTTATCATCTTTATGCTCGAGGACAAGCATAGGTTAATCTTGGGGATGTTGATGCATGTAAAATGCATCTATGAACTTTATACTTTATTTGATCATATTACTTTATATGTGAGAGTTATCTAAGTTTTTGGACATGCTATACAGTGTTTTTGGCGTTTCAAAGGATCACCTTTATTTTGGCTTTAACTCTGAAGAACAGGAATCCTTGTTTTTGCGTAAATTTTGAGTTTGAGGAACCTTCCAGACGTGAGACAAACTTTTTAAAGGAAATACATCGTATGAGCAGAAGAAGTCAACGTGGAACGTCACGAGGAGGAAACCGAGGTGCCCCACACGAATCCCACTTCCTAGCCATGTGGTGGACTCCATCTCCACCTCATGGGCCATTTTGCCTCTTTCATCGGCTCTTCGGAAGAGTCTTTACAAAAAACCAACTATATATATGACCCATTTCGTAATATCGAAAAGGGGCAACGAAAAACACGAAATACATGAAATAAATCCGCAGATTGCGGGCATAAGGGGAGACGCCGCCAGAGTCGCCTATGGCTGCCCCTTAGACTCATCAACACCATCTCCTTTGTCACCATGGTCAAGAGAGAGTAGTTTATCCCTATACTATGGGATTATGAAAGTATCTTGTATCAATCTCTCTATTGTGCTTCAGTAATTAGAGTCACATGAGATTACTATCATGATTGTAACCATATTTGTATTACCTCTATGGTGTATCTTTTGTTATTGTGAAGATTTTTGAGATGAAAATTGCTAGGTGTTATTAATGTATTCATAAATTTATATGTTACCACATTTATGTATGCTTTGTTATGATCAAACTTGTATGCAAGAACGTGTGCGGGGATGTGTGCATTAGGCGAAGTAATCGGGTGGTATGCATAGAAAAGTGACATAAATTCTAGGTGCCGCCATGGTTTTTACCTTCCCGTTGATTTCCTCACTAGGGATAAATAAATTCTCGTACTCGAAGTTCCGCTTTTCCGGGTGATTGTGTCCCCGGTCACCTGTGACGAGCATCTCTCACCTATGGATGGCAATAGGTACCCGATACTCGATAAGCCGATGGGTAACCGCCTTAAATGGGGAGGGTTTGGTTGAGAAAAAATCTGTTAAGCTCCTTAGTGGTAAAAAAGTCATACCCACCGGGTCTAGCGGAGGCGGGTATGGGGGTGCAAAACCTGCACCCGCAGACCCGCCTGTGGTACCAAGACCCCACATGTCATTGCCTCCTTATCTACTCTAAGTTGCTAGTAACTTCTAACCCTAACCCCACCAGGCAACGAGCACGACCTCGTAGCCGCTAGTGGCTAGTCTTTCCCTTTCCCCGTCCTCCTTTCCTCGCAGCCGCTCCCGCCAGACCTCCACTCCTCCTTGCCGCTCTGTACGACCACGCGAGGAGCGATGGTGCCCTCCTCGCCGCTCCGTGCGACGCCACGACCGAGCCTCCTCAACCTCGCTGTGGCCACACCTCCTCGATACTCCACGCGACCGTGCCTTCCTTGTCGACCTGTACCGCCACACAACGCATCTCCGACCCACCGCACCACGCTTCGCCGGCCCACTGCACCATGCACCGCCGCCCGTTCCCCTCTTCCTCTGACCCTCCCTGTCCCTCATGTCTCCTGCTGTGAAGTCCACCGGCCAGGCGGATCCCCGTCGGGTCCCACAAACCCGATGGGTCACGAGTATGGTAGGGAAATAGACCCGACGGCCGGTATGGAGGTGGGTGGCGGTGCCGAGGAGAGGTGGCAGGGCGGGTATCGGGGGCCAGACCCGGCCCCGAACCCAGTGGGTGCCATCCGGACTCTCACCGGTAAGCCCCACCTCCTTTACTTTCCTTACCATCTTCCTCTCGTTCTTCTCTTCTTCTCCACCCCAATATCATATTCTCCACCGAGTCAATGCATCTAGTGCTTGATACATGTAAAATACATCCATGAACTTTGTAATTTATTAGGTCATATTCCTTTATATTCGATAGATATTCAAGGTGCTAGACATGTTTTACAATGTTTTTGGGGGGTTTTCTAAATGATCCCCTTTATTTTGGTTTTAAATCTGCAGAATAGGAAGC
This sequence comes from Dactylis glomerata, assembly GCA_007115705.1. Taxonomy (NCBI): domain Eukaryota; kingdom Viridiplantae; phylum Streptophyta; class Magnoliopsida; order Poales; family Poaceae; genus Dactylis; species Dactylis glomerata. Next base: position 2,031,221 of record QXEO01000938.1, on the reverse strand, counting down.
CCTATTTTTTGTATGTCTGAGTTTTAGGAACCTTCCGGACATCGAACACACCTATTGTTTTGGTACATCAGTTTTTTGAGTAAACGCACCAAATGAGAAGAAGAAGTCAACATGGAAAGGCACAAGGGGGAAACATGCATGCACCATGTGAAATCACCTCCTAGCCATGTGGTGGGACCCACTTTCCACCCTATGGGCCCTTTTGCATCTTTATTCGGCTCTATGAATACCTATTTACCTAAAACCGACTATATATATATGACCCTTTTGATGAATTTTCGAGAGGATGGTGGAGAAACACGAAATAGATTTGAAGACTACGACAATAGGAGGGGAGACTCTGCCGGAGCCATCCTCGGATGCCCCTTCGACTCCATCGGCGCCATCTTCGTCATCACCAGATGAATAGAAAATAGTCATCCTTGGACTATGGGATTGTGAAAGTAACTCGTATCAATATCTCTATTGTACTTCACTAATTAGAGTCACATTATCTTCCTATCATGATTATGACCATATTTATATTACCCCTATGATGGATCTTTTGTTATTGAGATGATCAGTAAGATGTAAATTTCTAGTTGTTCTTGATGTATTGATAGATGTGTATATTACCATGTTCATGTATGTGTTGTTGTGATCATACTAGCATGCTAGGGTGTATGTGGAGGATGTGTGCATTAGGCGATATAATCTTGTGGTATACATAAGAAAGTGACATGAATTCTAGGTGTTCTCATGGTTTTTACCTTCCCGTTGATTGGATAAATATGGATAAATGATTGGTTTTGCTTTATGTCATCTAATGACAAAAAGGATGGTCTTGTTTTCTCAAATGTAGCACAATTGTGTTCAACATCATGCTATAGAACTTAAAAAAATATTCTATTAATTCTAAAATATAGTTGAGGAAGTTTTTCCCTTGTTGCAGGAGTATTAGAGAGTTGTATTGCATCAACTCTGTGCTTGGACGTAATGGACATATCTATGTTTATCGATGAATTCATATTTTTTTGCATGTAATTTATTATTTGTGCCTATTCACCACCACGATATTTCAGGGAGAAATCAAGTGAAATCATGATCCCTAATCCACTTTTAGCCATAAGAAAAGCCTTCTACACTAGTTTATTTGTTATTTTCTTTTTAGTTATTTTTAAATCCGAAATTACAGAAATATCTTTCTTTGTTCCTTTACTTATTGTGTTAAGTTTTGTAATTTTTTACCATCGTGAGTGCGACAAACACACTGGTTAGTTGGAGGCACAAAACTATTTGTTGCTTGTTACAGGTTGCTTGAAGAGGGCAAGGAAGAGAACCACTCATTTTCTCGAGAGTTCGATATAAACCCTCGAGTCACCGTTGTGGGGAAAACTACACTCATTGCATCACTCTACGCTTGGAGTCCCAACTAGTTGCAATTTAAAGAGGAGATTTTTTGCCTTCAAGACAGGTTTTTGGCGACTTTGCCGGAGATAGGTGGATCAATTGCAGCCATGCTAAGGACAAAGCTTTGGAGGTCTTCTCACTGGTTTGGCTTGGTTGTGAGTCTTCTTTGTTACTTTAGACTTTGCAGGAATGCAAAAAGGCCGGATGAAAGTATCAAACCTGCAACCCCAGTGTAACAAACAATGCAATGGAGCAATACTGCTGCAGCACAACTAGTTTGGTGCTTGGCAAGAGTTTGAAAGCTATTTATCCCTTACTAGGAAATTTTGAATTCCAATTTTAATTTTCAAATTATCCGCGGTAACTGGAAATCCAACACCCCGTGAGGGATTTTTTTTTCCCAGAACCAAAATTTTGGCAGATTTACAAAAAAAAAATAAAATAAAAACATGCCATTTCATTAATTAAAAAAGGAAGTTAACCGATTTATTATCGAGAAACTGGCCGAGAGTCGATACAATCACCCTCGCGGATCCATGGAACACGACCCTCACGCCTCACCTCACAAAACGCGCAACCATCCTGACTACCCACGACGAATACTAAACGCATAGCGGCGGCCAAAATTTCCATTATATCAAACCAAACGCTGCCACATTACGCTGCTTAGACACTGCAGCAGGTTTGATTAAAAGAAATGATTTTTTAAGTAAACCGAAATAATAGACTAGTCCGGAAATCTGAAGAAGCTTCTCAAGTCACGGGCATCTTTCTCGCTATAAAACCTCACCTCCTTTCCCCCTAGTTACTCTAAACCCCGGGTCTCCATTAATCTCCTCCCATCCTCGCAAACCCCACTCCACAGTCCACACTAGTGCTGGCTAGCTACCTTGTGACTCCGTTAGAGTAGGTGGCTTGCTTAGAGAAAGAGCTCCAGGTCGAGCTGAGCAAGCACTCAAAGACCGCCGCATATCCTAGCCTCTCGCCTCCATCTCCATGAGCGGGAACCACGCGCGTCGTACATTGCCATCTCCTCGCTAAGCAGTAAGCACTAAGCACACATCTAGATCTTTCCTAGCTTGTCAGCTGGTTAGCAGATCAAGATGGATTTGGCGACGACGGTGACGCTGACGCTGCTGGCCTTCTCGCTGGCGACTCTGGCTCGGCTGCTGGTGGCGCGGGTGCGGCGGCGGCGGTGCTACCTGCTGGACTACGTGTGCTACAAGGGCACCGACGACCGGAAGCTCCCGACTGACCTGTGCGGGGAGATCATTCAGCGGAACAAGCTGCTGGGGCTGGAGGAGTACAAGTTCCTGCTGAAGGTGATCGTGAACTCGGGGATCGGCGAGGAGACGTACGGCCCGCGCAACATCATCGCCGGCGGGGACGCGAGCCCGGACCGCGTGGCGGAGGGCATGGAGGAGATGGACGAGACCTTCCACGCCGTGCTGGACGAGCTGTTCGCGAGGTCGGCGGCGCCGGGCGGGCTCGGGATCCGGCCCGAGGACGTGGACCTGCTGGTGGTGAACGTGTCCATGTTCTCCCCGGCGCCGTCGCTGTCGGCGAGGGTGGTGCGCCGCTACGGCCTCAGGGAGGACGTCAAGGTGTTCAACCTCACCGGGATGGGGTGCAGCGCCACCCTCATCGCCCTCGACCTCGCCAACAACTTCTTCAGGTGCCTCTCCTCTCAGTCTCTCTGTTGCAATCCTAGACTACAAGGACTTGCATCCGATAATTCAAGCGGCCAAAATTGAACAACCACACTAACAATTGTACACTCAGCTCGATCCGTACCGTTGATCTGATACGTGAAGCAGTGTGTACTACGTTGGTTTAATGTTCTGACAAGCAAAAGCCTAAAATTTTGCAGTAGTGGCCCCCTAGCAATCAATTTGGTGTGAGCTATTCTGGACCATGATCAGGCCGTGGAGATAAAGCTATTTTCTTTGATGTACTCGATTTACAGCTTGCTGCTGAGCGAGATAACAGTATATAGGTAGATCTTTATCATACCTTTTCCCTACTTATCTGGCCATGAGGAGGAAAAAATCACTGAGAAATGTAGCTATGCACGAAAAAGGCTCCATGTCGTGCAAGCTGGAAAAGATGTGAAGCTGCCTACTGCCCCCAGCAGGAAGCTATAAAATGTTGTACTAGCACAGTTTTCAGTCGGTGAACTCTAGAAGTTACGACAAAATCAGACACAGCCGCAGTACACTGTGAAGTACTACAGTGGTACACATTGCTATTAATACCGTAAAAAGAGCCATAAATTTCGCAACGACCCGTCTCGTCTGCCTCCCAAAAGTGATCTCGATCTTTCTCCATAGTCTAGGACCGTATGCCCGTATCCACCATGTGATGCTAGATAAAGTGGTGTGATGAGAGTGTGCACTGACCACCTCTACTCCTGTTGTGTCTAAAGTTCACAATGTAAGTTTCTTCTTGCGGTAATTTTGATGTGGCACTATGTTAATAATAAAAGAGAGTAAAATACTCTCTTTGACTAATATTACTTATTGTTAATATGGATAATTTTAGTTAAATATTGTGTCTAGATACGTCTATATTAACGACAAGTAATAGTGGTCAGAGGGAGTACAACATTTTCAGTTATGGGCAAAACCGATGGCTAGAACAAGCATACAATTGTATGAGACTAAAATTATTAAATAAAGATAAAAGTTTAAGAGATAATGCAGTGGGATTGTTGTCTTTTAAGTTTTAATTTATCCTGTAAAAACGAGAGAGGATTTTTGTAGACCTGGGCACCTAGCTATATGCAGCTTGATTTTTTTAAAAAAATATTGAAAATAATATTTTAAAATTTAAAAAATTCTGAAAAAATCTAGATGTTGTTAATGATGTGCTCTACCAACATGTAGAATTTGAACTCAAGATATCTTATATTCGGTGTTGCACAAAAATGATAAAATCTAACAATTTTTGAAAATTTATATTGTTCACTACTATAGATGTCAGAATTTGTCATTTATGCACTGCTCAAAGTATAAGATATTTATATATAAAAATTTCCAGGATTGTAAATCACAACATTATCAATATATATTTAATTTCAGATTTTTTTGAACTTTAAATTGTTAATTTCGATTTTTTTAAAAAAAACAAGCTACATGTAGCTCGATCGAGCTATATTTATGGTTTCCAATGTAAAAACTTGCTAACAAACTATGAATTATGAAATGGCTAAGAAGATGAATTATGAAATGGGTAAGAAGATGCACACGGGAATAAATGTGAGGGAGGTGGTGAAGCAACCTGTCCCCGCCTGCATCAGAGTGTAGGCACCAGCACTGCATGTTGGCCAGCTACGTGCCCTACCGCGCGCTACCAGGAGTAGTAATACACTGGAGTCTGGAGTAGTTTGTCCCGCCTCGCTTCAATGCCTGCTCACCCAGTTAGTTTGGTTCGCTTTCAGTTGTGCATGGAGACGGTGCGTAAATATGTGCGTAAATATGCCTCGAGAAGCGGCGCAGTTAATACATGGGACTGTCCATTTCATTTGCATGGAAATCACTTCCAATGAAATCTCATTGAATTTCAGTGGTTTCGGTAGAAAACAAAATAATTACTTCGGTCAATTTTATTCCAGATATTTCAGAAGTACATATGCATTCAAATAATAAAAATATTTTTATTTTTAAAAATACTTTGATAAATGTTTGATCATTTGGCCGAAACAGAAACCAAAATCACTAAAACAGGCAGTGAAGGCTGAAATTTTGGTGAAACTGAAATGTAAAACCATGGTCCATTGCCACTGAGAACTTGTTGTCTTTTGTTTGAGAAGATTGCACATGACCTCAATGTTTGGCAACATAGTTGCAGAAAACACATAATCAAAATAATTTTTTGCAGCCGACTCTCCAACTATTGGCTAATACGTTACAGCTAGCACAACTACAGGCTTTAGTGCTCTAACCGCTAATCTGGCTCGCGTGTCTTTGTTTCTCTACTGTAAATTTATACATTTTTTAAAAATTGTCTACACCAATTAGACGACAATTTCTTATAATAAAAAGGGCAGCATAATGGTAGAACATATTGTGGCGCACCTCTTTTCTATTGTTATTATGCTTCTGTTATGGTTGTATTTTTCTTTTTGATAATTATGGTATACTACTCCCTCCGACCACTATTACCTGTCTCCAACATGGTGAATCTAGACACTTTTTAGTATCTAGATACATCATGTTAAAGATAGATATTAGTGGTCGGAGAAAATATTTAAAAAGAGTATAATTTAATTTGGTATACGGTATAGAATGTGGGATACGTCGGTAAAAGCTTTAAAATGTCTATTTAGGCATATTCCGTCAAAAGTTAGGTCCGCTGATGTTTTAAGTCTAACTAAATTATGTGCAACTTTGTTATTCCATCTGATCCATATTACTTGTCATTGATTTAGTATAAAGTTAGTATATGCAATCTTCTGTTTTTGTTTCGAGCAAGAACAAAACCTTGACTCGTGGAATTGATCTGTTTTACTAACGTACGTGTAACGTGTTCATGGCGGCGTGCAGTACGCACGCGAACAAGGTGGCGCTGGTGATGACGTCGGAGTCGATCGCGCCCAACTGGTACCCGGGGAACAAGCGCTCCTTCATGCTCGGCAACTGCCTCTTCCGCTCCGGCGGCTGCGCCTACTTCCTCACCAACTCCCCGGCCCTGCGCCCGCACGCCAAGCTCCGCCTCCGCCAGCTCGTGCGCACCCACACCGGCGCCTCCGACGAGTCCTACAGCTGCGCGCTCCAGATGGAGGACGACGCCGGCCGCCCCGGCTTCCACCTCGGCAAGGAGCTGCCCCGCGCCGCCGTCAGCGCCTTCGTCAAGAACCTCCGCGTCCTCGCCCCGCGCGTGCTCCCGCTCCCGGAGCTCCTCCGCCTCGCCTACGCCACCCTCTCCGCGCGCATCTCCTCCGCGCGCGGCACCAACACCAAGAAGCGCCCGTCCGGCACCATCCGCATGAAGGCCGGGGTGGACCACTTCTGCGTGCACACCGGCGGCGCCGCCGTCATCGACGGCGTCGGCAAGGGGCTGACCCTCACGGAGCACGACATCGAGCCGTCACGCATGACGCTGCACCGCTTCGGCAACACCTCCGCCAGCAGCGTCTGGTACGTGCTCAACTACATGGAGGCCAAGCGCCGCCTCGCCAAGGGCGACCGCGTCCTCATGCTCACCTTCGGCGCCGGATTCAAGTGCAACAGCTGCGTCTGGACCGTCGAGCGGGACGACGTCGCCGACGCCGGCGTCTGGAAGGACTGCATCCACGAGTACCCGCCCAAGGAGATCAGGAACCCATTCATGGAGAAGTACGGATTCGTCAAGGACATGAGCGCCTTGTGATGATCCATTCCTTCCATCCAACAAATTATGCACGTAATACCTATACATGTTGATTCAAAAATGAATAGTACAACAAGGAGAAGACGATCGAAGAACAAGATAGAATTAAGCTAAGGATTCATTACCAGGTACTATAGCTTACTTATGATTCTTTTGATGGTGGCTGTGATGGAGCAGTGCGTTGTTGAACAATTCAGTGGGCGCAGGAGCCTGTGGACCGCTGGAGATACGGTTTTATGTCTTCTTTTTTTCCCTGAAGAATGTACTTGTGACCTTTTAGTTGGTTGTGGAATTGCCAATGGGTCTAAGTATCCTGTTAATTAATCAATGTCATGGCTGGCCGCATAGCTTACGGATTACTGTTTCTTGATAGGCGTTATTATAATTGCTCATCATGATATGTAATTTTGCCTGTGTACTTTTTGATACATCTTGGATGTGGGCTGTGTGCATCGTTGTTATGCAGAGGCCGGGTGTAAGCTTAATAACTATTAAGTAATAAAGCGCTCTTTTTCAAAAAAAATAATCTTTGTCATTTTTTGTAGTACTACCGAAAAGGCCAAAACGTACATTTATATACCATGTCTTCTTCTCTTTTTGTGTTGTTCCCGACACAAAGGACTGTTGTGAAACTCTGAGGCCCTCAAAAAAATATTTTAGAAAAAAAGGATGTGAACTTCTTAAAGAAAAGTTGTGCATGTCAAGCGCGGCACTAAGAGCATCTCTAGCCTATCCCTTATAACCGATTAGAGGAGTAATCAATTTATTTTACTTCTCCAAACTGCAGCTAGTCGAACCATCAAACGGTTTATAGAGTAAATTATTACTCATGGCCGCCCCGACCCCTAACTATACCCGGATACCCTTTATAGACTATACCTGGATACCCTTTATAGAGTAAAACTTGGCTCTCCATCCCACATCGACGTTCTCTCCCGCCAGCACCGCAACGTCTCAGGCGATGCCTCCATTGACACCCCGCAACCTCCATTGCCCTTCCATCCCGCTCATATCCAGAATTGACCCATAGCTCCGGCACCGCCTCCGCTTTGATTTTTTCAAAAGGGAGCCATGGCGAGCTCTTTTTTTTTGCAAAATGAAGCCGCAATGGATGATGATGTTGTAGATCGGCCATTGCAGAGCTAGACGGTGCCAAAATCGAGGGAGGCCGGTAAAATTCCGACCGATCGAGCATCTTTGGCCACAACGAGCTTGGTGTGCGACCGACAACCAAGGTTGGACTAGAACCTTTGTACTCCGATTCCCGCCAGCTGACGTGCAGCTTCAGCAATAGCTCAAAGCAACCAGCCGATGTGTCACCTCCACTGTCCGCCAAGTGTTCGACGATTTGACTAGGTGATTTTTATTTTTTGCTATTTTGATTTTCCTTTGCTTTGCTTTTTCAATTAAATTCAACATGGGTAATTACATAATGTAGATGAAGAGTTTGAGGGAGTTTATCTTCGATGACTCTTCATCTTTAGAGGAGAGAGAAGATGATGATGACTCTGAAATGGCCATGAGTGTGATCCTGTACAAAAAAAATCACTGGCCGAGACTAGGATCACAGGTCGGTCTTTTCTACATCAACCGAGTGATGACACTAAGCAATGTGCCACTTCATTGGAACTTCAAGTGCAGAGTGTTGTAGCAAGAGTAATTTTCCCCACAAGGATGACTTGGGGTTAACATCGAACTCTCGGGGAACAGTCGAAAAAGCTCTCTTCGTTCTCGTTAGGCAACCTGCAAAATATATTCCTTGTCTTGTGTCCCCAACTCCACCGACTGGTTGTCAAGGACAAGGTTTCAAAATAATTACAACTAATAAAATAATATAACAAAAAGTAAACAAAAATTAATGATGTAAAGTAAAAGAATTTTTGGGTTTTCAGTAAAGTTGCAAAAGGTAAAGGTGTTTTTGTTATTTTCGTATTTAATTAAGACTAAAAATAAAAAGACATGTGGAAGTGTTGGAAAGGTATTTCTTATGATTAAAATTGGACCAGGGTTCATGGGTTCACTTGTCTGCTCTCTCATAAAAATGTGGTGGCACAAGTGCAAGATAGATGACCGAAACAACGACACGAATTATAATGTTACTTGATAAGTATTCATATGGGAATCACGTCCTAACATAAAGATGATACTACACATCTTACTTATACTCCACTAGAAAGAAATAACTTTCAAACAATCTAGTATTAAGAATTAACAGAATATAGACTTAGATACTGACATGATGGTGAACAACAAATATGCTACCGCTTAGACATATTACAATGGAACAAAGTCCATGAATGTCAACTTAGGATTCTCAGTTGTCACTAAGAAATATAGCACATGCATTATTTTCTCCCTAGTGAGGTAACAACGGAAGTGGTAAAAACCATAGCAGAACATGAAATTACTATCACAATTCACTACTACCACCAAGTTACTCCATCTAATACAAACCATCCCCCTCATGCTCTCGCATACTAGTTGAATCATAACAAGTAATAAAGAATAGGATAACAATATGCATCTACTCATACATCAAGAACATGATAAAGATTCACATCTCATAGATCATCCAATAAAATAAGGATCCACCACATAGGAATTACATAATATGGTCATAATCATGTTGGACAGCTCATATGGCATCTAAATAACATATCACAAGAGAGATAGAACAAGCTACTGCCACAAACCCATAGTCCAGAGGTTGAATACTCCCTCTTCATCATAGTGGCGGTGTTGGTGATATTGGAGAGGTTGGAGAAGCGGCCGGGATCGACTCCGGCAGTGTTTCCTCCTCCAATCTTCACGGTAACAGCCTCTGTTTCGTGGTTTCGTGTTTCTTTGCCACCTCCTCGCGAGAATGCTTTGGGAAGGGGGAGGGGGGGTCTTTACATAGAACTTTTTAGGTCAAGCTGAGCAATCTGGAGCGAAGAAAACAACATCGAAGGTCCGAGGGCCAAACGGGCCTAGGTTGCGTAGCCAGTGGTGGGGACTGCGCCACCTAGTCTTGTTTGGGTCCTGGTGACCCCCACACGTGCTTCTTCTTCTCATACTACTTCTCACGTAAAAATAGGAAACCCAGAAAAAGCCCCGGTCAATTTGAGTTCCGAAAGGTCGCTGAAACGTAAAAAGACATAAAATAGTTCCTGTTATGCAGAATTATAACCAAAATAAGGGGGATCGATGGAAATCCATGTAAACTAATGCAAAATATGATTATAACATTATATAACATCTTAATATGTTGGAATATACATCAGTAAACTATAAAGTTCATGCATGAATTTTACATGGATCACCGAGATAGAGCAGAGGACCATGCAGCATGGTAGAGAATTTTTGGCACATCTCCAACGAGGATCATATTGAGCCAGAGCATGATGAATATAGGATATGTAGATTCCTCGTAGCGCATTGACGTATCGAGTACCGAGAGATTCATACTCAAATGCAAGATGATCTTGCTGAGCATCACGGGCTACTCCACAACACTTCCTAGTTGCACTTCTCCTTCATTTGAACCATTTGTGTTGTTTAGTTCATTTGAACCCTATCATGTTTTTGGTGTTGAACAGTTTGGTTTGTAAACTTAAATTTTCATTCTTGCGTAACATTCTATGTTACTTCATTGATCAGTTTCTATGTGTTTGGCTTTGAATAATTGGTTTGGAAACAAAAAATAGAGAGTTAATTGTAGGGGATCTATTAGAAACCACTTTCTTTTAAAGGAGCAAATATAAGGAATTAAATGATACTCAGCCGGATAGAGACCTAAATTATAGGGTCTCGGCAAGAGATGCTCAAATTAAAGGAGAAAATATAAGGAACTGTCAATGGGTGTAAACATCTAGGAAATTAATCAATGTTATCTTTTTGTTAGGAAATATTTCATTTAGTAAATACCATGTCTATAGAGTAAAATGTACCTTGTTGTCGTCTCATTTTGTGGTTGGTCTCCACAGACACAAATGACGCCCTAGACAGTGAGAGGCCCTCTGTGGAACAAAATAATTTACAAGAAAAAATATATAGGGTGGCAATCCTGAAGTAAAATCGTTTATGTTAAGTGCAACAGCCTGTCCTTTTTTTTTCCAAATTCATGCAATTCAAAGAGACACCGAATTTTTTTCCTCTCTCATGGAAAGTTTCTTTCAGAGCCATGATGCGAACCGTCTCTTTTTCCTGAAATGTACATCAGCTAATCTTTACTGTGTTATTTTTCATGCAGCATCCGAAGACTCTATCTTTCTTAATAGAACACATTTCAAGCAGTGAATATGTCTTTATTTCTGTATTACTATGGGTTTATTTTTTTGGAATTGCTAATTCTTAGCCTATGCCATCAGAGTTATTTCATGATTCATGCAATTAAGTTGCAAGTTATGTTGCAACTGAGATATTTTAGTTGCAACTGATTTTTTCATGTGCAAGTGAGGTTGCAAATAGGAACAGTACATCTGGACAGTTATATTTGCTTCGTGCTTGCTAGTGGTGAGTCACAATATAGGCTGCAACTGGGATGTGATGACGTGAGTCTAATGAGCTTTAAACTAATTCTCAGTAGACTGAGCCCTAGACACACTCTTATTTTTTGCATTGACATTACTTTTGGGGGGGGGGGTGATGACATTCAATCCTGCTGAGCCAGGAACTTAGGTCGCGATTGGTAGGTCGCAGCCCTTTTTTGGCTCCCGAGGGACTAGCGCTAGGGATCCATGATGGGTAGAGACGAGCCAAAAACCAACATCTGGACTTTGTTTGGTTGCCCACAAGACACTATTTTGCACAAGAGAGAGAACGGTGGCTGCAGTGTTTGGTTGGCTGCAGTGGACCATTTCATGCAAGGTTGATGTTGTTTGGTTGCAACATAACCCACTAATATGGTAACCTCTTCCTTTGAGAGGTGAGCATACCTAGCATATAGCACACACAAACAACTGAAAGAACTTGGACTTAAGCTAACAGTTCATCATACAGCTATCATGGTTACAGATGCATCACGAGCTACCCCGAAAACATACAGCTCATGATGCATCACAAGTTCATCAGCAGAGTGGTTAGTATATATACCACCTCCCAAAATATTACAGTCCTGGCATGAAATTTTCATCAGTTCCTAGCTAGTGGAATGAATTTTAGGCGAGCAAGATGGACACAGCAGCAGCATAGGACAAATGAGCAGCACTAACAATTGTGCTTGCGCAGCCATGTCCTAAGCCAGGTCCTCCCATCTGCCGCCGTCATGCCAGCATAGGTGGCACCATCGGCCTTGTTGTCCGCAAGGTGGTCAATCGGTGCCATCAGGCTGGATGGAGATAAGAGGTTCTTGATGTTTAGCTCGACGGGTCGATCTGGTGGTAGTTGATAATGGGCATGTTTAGGAAATCCTAGTTCTTCAGGAATTTCTAAGAATGAGATGACATTTTGTTAGTTCAGTTTAGCATAACAGTTTGAACATGTTCAACAAAGAAGTGATATGCAAAGATCACCATGAGGTGATGCTTCAACTCCTCCTTGTCAATCATGATGGCACAGCTTGCGCTATGAAATGTCACCTGCAGACCATTGTCCACTTTGTTTTCCACTTCCTTAGGTGGTTGTACGCCTGACAAGGGGTGACAGTAATGCCTGGGAAGTCATGAACATCGTTGCACACATTCTTGAGATAATGCTCTTTGAAGCCGCGGTTTAAGTTAACCCCCCTCTGGACTAGCTCACAAATCCTATTAAGGACGAACTCTGACAAACTTGCTCCCCACACCATGTTTGGTTTGGTTACAAATAGAGATGGATTAGCTAGCAACTTGTCAGGCACCATCCATACCATAGATGGAATATTCATTAGATCGGGAGAAGGCGGGATGACCTACAACACAACAATGAACAATGGCAAGCATGACAATCAAGTGAATAGGGTTCATTGAGAGGGTTAAGCCATCAGAACAATGGTAATGGGGACAAAGATAATGCTCACGGTGAGGGTAGCAGGATGAAGCGCTGAGGTTGGTAAGCTGGACGGAGTGGAGGGTAGCTCCACCGTGGTAGTGCTAGACGGAGTGGAAGGCATCAGTATCGTGGCAGTGCTCGACGGAGTGGAAGGCATGACGACCTACGGAATAGGTTCAGCACTTAAATCCACTAACTAAATCAACTATGAAGAATAAAAAATGGTTTCATACTATCTAAGCCAAGCATGTGCAAACTAGATCTAACACATCTACCGATAGATCTACGATATTTCACCCTAAATATACATCTACCACAACAAGGGTTTGAGAGTTCTTACAGACACCCGAAGAGGATCCACCCAAACAGAGGTCGGCGAAGAAGGAGAAGGCACGCCGGCGAAGACCGCCGCCGAGCTCCTCATCACTGCCGGTGAAGAAGCTCCACCCATCGCCTTGGATCTATGAAGGAGAAGAGGTCGATTGGGGAGGGGGATGACGGTTTTGAATTTCGGCGGTGAGAGCTGAGCTAAATAGGGGGCGAAATTAAGCAGGCGGTGACCGAAATTCTCTCGCCGCTTTTTTGTCGCACAGACTAAACTCGTGCCATCTCCGCCGCCTACATCCGCTCATATGCCGCGTCCTCAAAAAAGCTCGAGACGAGGGTGACTCTATGAAAACACTCAATTCGGAAGTTTTCTCTGAACGTGCCCCGGAGATGATTTGTGCGGCGTACGGGCCACAATGTGACCTTAGCAGCCATGTCTCGTCTAGGGGTACTTCATATTTCACCGTCGGTCCCGATTTCCTCCCTCTGGAGTCTGGACCCGCCGGCCCGTGTGGTCGTGTGGCGACGGTATGGTGACGGTGTGGTCTCACCATGAACGGCACCGGCACAGTGGCGCCACCGATGCTTCGCTCCACTCGGCTGTACGCCTGTACCACGACCACGATCCACGCATGCATCATCATTGGGCGCTTAATCCAAACATATTCTCCCGTCATTATCACGCTCTAGAAAGCTCCATTGCCGTTTAATACAACGTACGGGACCAAGCATGCATGCACGATAACAGGCAACGCCAGCTCGCTCGCTCTGCAGAGATCAAATAGCCCTCATCAATCATGCATGATCGTGTTCTTGGATCATATGCGTAAAAGCAAGGAAGCATCTCGATCGTGCTTGCTTTGAAAGAGGGGAACTGAACAGCTTGGCGAATGAACCTGTGCCGGCGGCATGGGTATCGCGTACAGGTAGACGCCTGGCCGTTGGGCGACGGGTAGATCGGCGGCTGGGCTCATCGAGTCCAGTCGGGCGGCATGTGGGGATACGATGCATCTGATTTCTGAAAGTGGAGCCGGAGCATTGTTTGCTCGGGGCCATGGCGGAAAAGGATGGGTGCGTTGCACGGCGCGTCGTCATTGCTCGTTCGTGGTGCCCAGCGATTAGCGAAGCTCCCCGCCGGCCCCGTCATAAAAGCCACGTGGGGGTTCGGCGGGAGGGAGGCCCGCCCCCGCGGTGCCGGTGCCAGTGCCAGTGCCAGCCCAGCGTCGGGCGTCGCGTCCCTTCCTGCCCTGTCTTGGCTGTTGTTGGATGAAGGAGCCATGGAGGACGCGCCCCACGGCACTGCGCCGAACCCGTTCGACGCGTGGCGAGACCGGGCTTCTGCTGGTGAAAACAGCGGGTTTGGCACACGGTATGGGCCGGGAGCGGGAAGCGAGCGCTGGCAGCTGCCCGGCGGCGAGGCAGGTCTGCCGTCTGCTCGGTCCACGGAAACCACTTGCTGCTGATCGCTCGCTCTATTGGGGTGGCTGATGTCGCAGAGCTGCCAAGATCAGTAAAGTTTACCCTGCGGCCGCATAAATTTCCGTAGGCTTCCAGTCCATGCCGACAGCTACGTACAGCGCGACCACCGCATTGCAAAAACTGCATGGATTAATGGACTGGTCCATCGAGTACAGCATATATAGCGGCTGCCACCGTTTTATCGGATTGATAAGTCGGCCCCGACCACTGATTTATCGGCATATCTAGGCAACGAGATACAAATTTCCACAATCGTCACCCCGGTAGAAACAGAACTCGACGAACTGCCCGACTAGGTAGGAGGGATCGAGCACCGTCGGTCCGCTGAAATGGCTGAAGCAATTGCATGTTATGAGGGGCTCAAACTCTCCCTCACCGTCTCATGTAACAAGGTGGTAATTAAGACAGATTGCTTGGCGTTGCTTAAATTTTTTTATCCAGTAGGAGAAAACAAGTCACCCTGCAAGATCATCAGTCAAGATTTCAATCGTGTGATTCCGAGGGACAAAGAGATCAAGCTCGAACATATCAGTAGGAATGCTAACATGCTAGCTCATGAGATTGCAAAGTTTGCTAGTAATGAGTTGTGTGGAGGGGTTTTGCGTGGCCGGGTTTCGATGTGTGTGTCAGAGTTGGCTTCACGTGATTGTAGGAACTCTGGTATCCACCTTTAATACACTTCCATTTATCAAAAAAAAGGTAGAAGGGAGAGGAGATAGGTTTTTCTTTTTCAAAATGGGAGCATAGCCTCATCTTCTACATCAAGCGATGCACGCGGCTTTCTTTATTATTTAATTTATAGTATTTAGGGTATTACAATGATAGATCAGCAAAGATTGAGACATGTATCAACCATCTAAAAAATGAGAAGCAACTAGAAGCAATCTATTTTCAATTTTATTAATTAATATGCCGCCATACACCTAGAAATAGAAGTTCTGAGCAACCGGTTGCAGTCAATAGCCATATGCTTCCGCTGATTCACTAGAAGGATGTAGAACCATATATGTATCCAGTATGCAGCCAGTCAAATAACCTGCAAAAAACTAATATCCTTTTGTTTGTTAAAGATAATATTATTTTGACATGTCCATATGGACAACCACAAAGCTGAAACACCAGTGTGTATTCTAGCTTTAACATCCTTATCAATCTTATTTATCAAATTACCAAAGATAATGGTAAATATTTGAAGGTGGGGGGTATTAATTATATGTAAAGTAAATCATGCGCCAGATAATGCGAGCAAATGGACAAGAGATAAATAGGTGTTGTACCGTCTCCATTAAGTCACAAAATAGCACTTGCTACATCCGTGCCATTTTTGTTTGACTAGGTTATCTTTTGTTAACAACACTTTACCACAAAAGAACCACATAAAAAAATCTTAAGAGGGATTTTTTATTTTCAGAGATATTTGTGTAAGAACCGTGCATCCTCGTTCATTAGATCAAGATATATGGACTTGACGGTAAAAACACCAGTTTTAGTGAGCTTCCAAACAAATCTATCCGGTTTGTTTGAGAGTTTAACTGCCATCAATCTATTCATTTCATTTGTTGCCGGTCAACGCTCTTCAGAACTCAATATTAAGTGGATTGTGAGAAACAATAAAAGATATTTTTCCTTTGTGCGATGTTATATAATAACGGATATTGATGAGCAAGCAATATATAACCTAGGCAAACATCTCCTAAAAATGAACATTCGCCCCATTACCAATTTTATAGTAGCCTTTTTCCAAAAAAAAACTCATTCTTAACCCGCATTAAACATTGCCAAATGGTGAATCTGTAGGTTTTTCTTCCACTTGCGAAATAGATTTATCTTTTAGATACTTATTATGAAGCAACTCTTCCCATATTCCTTTTTTGGATAGAAGTTTAAATAGCTATTTGCTAAGTAAACACTTGTTTTTAAACTCAAGAACCTCAACACCCAATTCGCCTTGGTCCTTTGGGCGGCAGATGATGTTCCATTTAGTTAATTATACTTCTTTTTACTATCATGAGTTTGCCAGAGAAATCTTGACCACAAAAAATCTAAACGCTTTCTTACCCCTTCAGGTATTTTAAGAAATGAAAGCATAAACATAGGTAAACTGGTTAGAACTGAATTTGTAAGTACTAAATGGTCACCATAAGAGGGTAATTTGCTTTGCCAACATCCTAGCTTTGAAACAAATCGGGTCTCAACTAGATTCCATTCAGCATTTATGAATTTTTCTATGATAGATGGGTATCCCAAGATACTGGACAGGTAAGGATCCAGACTCACATCCCAATATATGTTTGTAGTGGTGTTCCTCATCTTTCACTTTTTTCAATATAGAAAATCTCACTCTTATAAAAGTTAATTTTTTTAGCCCGATAGTTGCTAAAAAAATATACAATATTAGCTTCATATTAACCATATTTTCTAAATCATGTTCCATAAAAGATATGGTATCATCAGTGTATTGTAAAATAGAAACCCATCCCGCTACCAAATGAGATATGAGGCTTTCTACCTGACCATCCTACTTTGCTCGAGCAATCAAGATTGCCAACATATCGACAACAATGTTGAAGAGCATTAGAGACAATGGGTCACCTTGCCGGAGCCCCTCTCTAGTTTAAAAATAATGGCCAATGTCATCATTAACCCTAATCCCTACGGCGCCACCTTGCACAAAACTATTGGTCCATTCGCATCATTTAGGATCAAAACCTTTTCATACATAGGAGATAGGTTATTCAGAAGGAGTTTCAGATTCAGACTACAAGATGATCCTTTCCCCTTGGGCACAGACGATGCTAGGAACGAATATTGTTATTCTACTTTTGAGCCTTGGGCCGGTCTTGGGCTTCCTCCTTCGCTTCCAGGTGGTCTCTCTCTTGGTGTCGTTCTTCTCTCCTCGGCTGCACACCAAGGCTTCAAGAGTGTGCTAATGCAAAGGAATGGATATTTTTCATGATTGACACACTATCGCATGAGGAGTTTACCAAGGCTGTGGTCACTCTATGGGCAGTGTGGAGTGATAGGCGCAAGGCTATATATGAAGAGATTTTTCAGAGCCCCCTCACTATATTTGGGTTTATCATAAGCTTTTTGGCAGAGCATTGCGCATTCCATTAAACCGAAAAGGCAAACAGCTCGGACAACTCTGATGGCTTCGGCTTGGAATGCACCTCCGAATGGATTTGTGAAAGTAAACGTTGATGCAGCAGTATCAAAGCATGGTAATAGAGGCGTTGTTGCAGCTATTTGTAGGCAGGAGAATGACACCTATCTTGGGGCTTCGGCACTCTCGGATTCAGGTATCTCTGATCCTGCTACACTTGAGGCCATTGCATGCCGTGAGGGTCTCAATTGCGGCAGATTTGAACTTACTACTTGTAAGTGTCGCAACTGACGGTTTGGAAGTAATCAACGCTATGAAAGAAACTTGCAAGAGAGCAGTTACTATTCTGTTTTCCGGGAAATTGCACAACGAAGTGATGATTTTGCTGATGTAAAATTCAGCCGCGAGAGAAGGTGTTCTAATACTCATGCACACAACCTAGCTCGTTAATCTCTCTCTCTTTAGATCATTGTCGCCATTTCTGGTTATTAGATTCTCCTGATACTTCTATGGTACCCATGTTGTTTGATTAATAAAGGCTTTACCCTTAAAAAAACCTAAGGCTTCAGATAGTTTTTTTATAGCTTTTTTTTAAGAAAGGCAAAAGATTTGCCTTAAAATTCATTATTTAAGAAGGAGTTGGGGAACAAATAGGAGCAAACCGCCCAACAACAAAATAAAAGTCTATCCTCCCGAGATTAAGAAACTCAAATGCTTAGCTCCTGGTAATACCCAAGTTCTAGCCTCACTCTTGATCTTGTCAAATATGATGGTGGACAAAGTGCTCACATTGTTGAAGGTCCTTGTGTTCCGCTCTTTCCAAAGTTCTCATGTAACAAACATAAGAAGAGAGGCCAAGGCTTTTCTCCGACCTTCATGGGCAAGGGCAATGGTATTTCAACACCCCTCAACATCATCAAAGGCATTCCAAGACGGAGGGTCGAAGTCAACTAGCCTAAGCCAATCTTTAATGATGTTCCAAATACGGATGAAGTAGCGACACTCGAAGAGTAGGTGGCTCGCCGTCTCGTTTTGGCACGGCAAAGTGGGCAAGTTCCACCATTAGGCCAACCGCGACGCGCAAGGCGGTCACAAGTTCACACCCGGTCTTGAATTATGAGTCATAAGAAAATCTTTCATTTTGGAGGTGCTCAGATCTTCCAAACAACAGAGTTCATAGCGAGTGGGACCTCGAATTTCCCTTTGTAAGACGAGGAGCACGAGTAGCACGCTGCACCCATTAGAGGTGAGCTTAAGTGATAGAGTCCGAAACATCATCACGCAAGATGAGATTAGAAGTGCACTAAAGCTCGGTAAATTCTTGAAGGTATTGGACAGAAAGGCCCGCCGAAATGTCAAGTTGTGTTGTGACAAATCCGAGCCCTGTCAGTGCCCATTGCTTCTCTATCTAGAAATCTCCTTTGTGCATGTTTTCTTGCACAATCAACAAGTTTGCTAACTGTTGATGCAAGAATTTGATTAATAAATTGAACTAGTTATTAATTCTAAGACGGTGCTGTGGGTCTGTCTTCTCGAGTAGGTTCTTCCAGAAGTTACGAGTGCTTCAAACACTGGAAGAAGAACAGCATGGAGACCACATAATACTTTATATCAATACAGGACTGTAAATGCCATCCAGGCGGGAATTCTTCAATCTCATTGACACCTCTTATTACACAAGATCTGGTGGCTCGGTGCATGAGGTACTCAGCTATCAGCAGTTCAGGTGTTCAAGATGCCGTAGACTCCATGGAATCCTACTTGTCTGTCCGTAGTCCGTACCTCTGGAGGCGGCGCGTTGTTGGCTTGTTGCGATCTCAATTCTCACGAGGTGGACTCGATCAAAACTCTGCAGAGAGCCGACAGTACAAAGGCAGGTCCGAACCGAAGCGAAACTGAAACCTGATGGTGTACGCCGTAGTTTGCTTTCGAATTTGAAACAGAGACCAACATGTCCGTATTGCACGCAAACATACGGAGTACGTTCTACTACTACTACTGCTAGTTGAATGCCCGTGCGTTGCTACGGGCTTCAATTCAAATGCCCACTTATCACAATAGTCGGATTTTTTTGCGAGAAATATCCGAATCTATTCCATAAATTCACAAGAAGTACAGGTCAACCTGAATAAAATAAAAATTACATTGAGATCCTTGAACCACCTAATAACTACTACTGCCGCTAGAGCGAGCTGCCGACGCGTCGTTTTCGCCGCTCCCATACCACAGTCAGCCTAACATTGTTGATGACAGTCGGGAAGTCTTCGTACACGTGCCCCTAAGGACCATCACCCTAGAGCCAAAATCATCGCCATTGAATCCTTGTATTGATCCAAAGCTTCTAACATCAAACTTGTAAAATTAAAAACTGGATGAGATCCACCACTCCATGGAAACGACGACCAGATGGATTCCCGCCCTCCTCAACACTACTGGCGAGATCGGCGCCAACAAGGTGGACGAGGAGGCTAGAATACCTTATTCTTGTCCTGTACAACACCACCATAGCCACCATAACGACGATGCCGGTAGACCAAACTCTAACTTAGGGACCCTTCAACAATGCCGAGCGTACGTCTGAGGTCCCGACCTCCTCTAGCCACCGGAGTGGCAAGCAGAGGTGGCGGGGACCCATCAATTCCTGGTCGTAAACGACAAGGACGAGGAAGATGGCGGCGGCTGCTAGGGTTTCCACCATAGCCGCCGCCTCTCTTTTTTCACGTGAAGTCGGACAGCATTATTACAATGCTAAAACTATGTCATTAGTATGTCAATACACTCCCCTAAAAAAGAGTATGTCACTACTCTAGTTGCCATTGGTCAATCAATAATACTGAGATGTAGCAGCTAATTCCTATATATAATCTGAACTTATCAAATAATTGTGCTAAAATTAACAAAATTAGCTATGTGAGTGGCAGCTTGACACCTGTTGATCCAATATGATTGATCTATTTCTAACGTGAGCTTTCAATTTCTCCAACAGACACCATCGATTGTATAAATTAGAGCTCATTATTAGTACATGTTCACAAATATGATTGAATGTGTATGTAACATAATACATTTGGTGCACCCGAGGTGGTCAGTTCTAGGTGACACTCACTTACCCAGTCCTATTTCCTTATCAGCCCCACCACAGTTGGTATCAACAATGGTTGCCAATTGCAACTCGCAGATATAGTAGACAATATTGTAAGCGTGTCTACTGCTTATTGGCTAAGCTTTTGTTCAGTCACGATACCCATGCATGCATAAAGATCAAACTTTTAGATCAAAAACACAGAAGCCAACCAATAAACAGCCTAGAATCAAAATTGCAGACAAAGCTATGTTGGTGGCTTGTCTAGTTTAGGAGTGTATACTACACCCATAAGATCCAGGTTTTAGATGGAGCTGGAACCAGCAAAGATAAACATCACCGTGGGCTAAAATGAAATCATCTCGCACCTCTATCCTTTATTGTCCATGAGCAGATGGGCCAAACCATGCTGGCAGCTGTGGTAGCTGGCAATAGCACCTCCCCCTTTTATTTGGCACATGTATCGGCCTCCGCTGCCTTGCCGGTACGCCAACGCTGATGAGTGCGCCTCCGCGAGCTGGCCATGTTCGGCCTTGGCCTTGGCGCCAGAACAACTGGTGGCATCATGTAGCTAGGCATCGAGGTCGTCGTCAGGGACGGCATGGAGGCATCTCGATGGTTCCTTGGCAGGCTCCTGCCGAAGCAGCCGTTTTCCCTGAACTTGAAGCACCTAGGCATGCCCGAAGGGGTCAGGAGAAAGTCCTTAGGATTCTTGGGCAGCTGCTCACCATTGGAGGAGCAGATCAACTGGTGCATGTCGTCGAGGCCGCGCTGCGGGGCCGCACAATGCGGTTCAAGTCCTAGACCTTGTGGAGGCCGTCGATTGCCGAGTTTTCCTACCAGTGCCTTGCGCCGCCGAAGTCAGCATTCCGCCGATGACTACCCGAGCTCAGCACTTGCCAGCGTGTAGCCCAGTCCTAAGTTTAGACTATCAGCCAACAAGTTGCACAAGAATCAAACTGAAAAGTACAATAAAGGCAACTCGGCTGCTGCTAACCCCTTTTCCCCGTCCATTTATCAATCCACACTTCCACACTTCCACACGTTGATCAAGAAACGTCAAGTGCTGATTTAATTTTAGAAGTGAAGTTTGCAACATATTACTACTCCAGGTCACAAACATAAATCTGACATGCTTACTGTACTGCCCTGAGCCACTTGAAGTCATCCATATTGGCCCAATTACCGCTAGAATCCCTCATATCCTCTTGAATCCCTGCATAGTTCATACAGTCATCCGTAGCAGTGTCCAATTGGTTTGCTCAGATTCAGAGTCCCATCGTTTGGCAAACTGGCAATTGAGTCTGTCTGTACTTCTCCAATTCATTGATGTTCCAAATTTCTGATGAATGTTTTTCAGATGGAGAATTGGATTGCTAGGCACTTCCTCAGCATGGGTTAATCATGGAGGTGCAAAATCAAATTGAACCAGTTGCTGCACCATATTCATGTCATCGTTAATGTTATCTGATTTTCCCTTTGTGCACAGACATGCTATAATAACACTATGATTAACTCCGAATTTACATAGGTGTGAAATCTCATTCATGGCAAGCTTTAGCAACAATGAACATGGACTGGGGATCGCACCTTCCATTGTCTCCATGTAACAAATCTTCTTGTTTCACAATGATCAAATGTACTTTGTATCTAAAAATGACTAATAAACTATGACACAATAGAAGCTGACGGTAGTATATGCTAAATAATTTTGTAGCTGCTAATTTTCAGAGATAGAAGGTGAATTCAGAGAAGGATACTCAAAATTGACTGAAACTGGGAGTGGAATTGCCAGGCGAGGTCGCACGCCATAGGGCTCTCCGGCACGAGACGGGGTGGCCGAAGCGAGATAAGCCGGACCGCAGCGCCGCTCGCAGGCCCGCGCCACTACGGCCCCGTCATCCCCAACCCAGGCCGCGGCCGCCGGGAAAAACACCTTTCCCCGTCGTCGCCACCCATACCAGCCTCCACCGTCTCGCTGGCAACACCGACGCTGGCGAGGGCGCCCCCGTGCGGGCGCTGGCCGACCATGGCGTCAGAGCTGCTGGTGCAAGGTAGGATGGGGCACGGGGCATCGGGGGGCGCTCGCAGCGACGAGGCGGTGCGGTGCCCAGGAGGTTTCGCGGCGGCGGCTTCCACCTCACCTCGCTTTTCCCTTTCTAGTGGAGGCTAGCGAGCGCTCTACAGGAATAAGTAATTGGAGAGGCTACCTATGATGCAGATGCACCGTACCGCAGCTAAGCTGCGGAATTATGCATCACGCAAATTGTACATCATTGCTGATTGGTGCTTGGCACTGTACTCTTCCCGTCCAACTGCCGCCTGACCACACCGTGCCACTCACGGTGCACCGCATCGTTGCCGTGGCCAACATCTGCAAGCAAGTAGCTCGCCGAATTCAGGTTCTCTCCTCCGTCCAAGAGCTCCGTGACCCTCTCGCTGAAACCTGTGCAGCCAGTTTTCTCACCGAGGCGATGGTTGTAGCTTTGTAGGGCGGTGGATTCGCTGCTTTTTCTTCGTACAGGTAGCTTCCGCCCAGTAATATTCTCGCGATCCATCAAGCCGGCCTCGCTGCCGATTTGAGATCGGCTTGACGGGATTGGGCGCCTCTGCCGCCTAGGGTTTTTGCTGGCGAGGTCTGCGGGATTTGGAGAAATCACGAGTCACGACAACGCGTATATAATAGGGATCAGGCGGTGGAAGATAGGTTGCTAACTGAATCATACTACAATTCCTAACAGCACAAGATTGGATAGCTATCTCCGACGTTGCTCAACAATTGAACGTGAACATGTTGGGCCATTCTTGACCGGGTCAACCAATGGAGGGAACTATGACATACCAATCCAAGGAGCCATCGTGAAGAAAACTCACGGGACGATGTACGAAACAAAATTGGAGGCAAACCGGTTCTTTTGACGGACGACAACAAACTTTTTGACGTACAAAGCTATCCAACCGGTTTTTTGACGTACCATGATTTTTGAACCATCACGACCTCAAGCCGTATTATTAGTAGAGATAATATATCTACAAAACAGAGAAGTACAGCTTCTTTATCAACACCACATACAGGAAGCCTGACAATAAAAAAAACATGGTACTAACCTTTTGAACTCCACGCATTTTGGCCGTCAGGAACCGGGAGCTTGGACGATGCCTACATGAACACCTTCTTGTCAGCCTCACTGTATTCCACCTAAGTGCTTCTTCATGGACTAATGAATCAAGATGATTCACTCTGTAGAGATTCATTCATTGTCTAATTCAAAATTCACCAACTATGAAGACAACAAAGAAATATCTATAGATAGGCAGTATGAGAGAAAGTAAGTTTTTCTGGTCAAACCCGCAAATTTTACATTTATAACTGTTTTGCAGTATATGTGCTAGACATCAAAACTAAGAAACTGCACCTTTTGGTAGTGCGCAGCTGAGTTACAGATTTGGATCACCACGCAACTCGTGGTTGTTTATCAAAACTTGCTTCACTGTAATTGAAGGTTTCCATACCCGAAAAGAGTGAGGGAATCATGAAAAATTAAGTAGAATATTTACAACCAGTCTAAACTTACATCACCAAAGATTGATTGATAGGCATACTAACCCAGAATTGTAGACATTAATTTGGAAGAAATCAGCTGGGAACTTGCAGCTAGGAGATGTGTTGGGTAATTATATGAAACTTCATAGTTAGGGGGCAATATCCACCCTATCGGTCTGTTGCAGGAAAACACCCTGCATGTGAATCCTCAAATGTGCCACGCTAGCAACAACCAACAACACAACATCTTTCTAGGCCTTCAGTCCACTGCACGTAAGTAGAAAACTAATCAATCGATCCTCCCGGAAGAAATAGCAGCCCGATCGATCCCCGGATCCTCTGCTTTTGAACGAGAGAAACCCCTGCCCGTTCGCCAGCCGCGCCAATTGCTCGTTCGCGTTTCCGGCCTGCCAGCAAGATGTCGAGCAGCAGCCAATGACCTCCGACGGAATTTTGATGGCCTTTGACAATAGCTGTCGGCCGTCCATGTTAGGGACCTGAGCGAGGCACAGGGAAGGCCGCACAACCCACGCAGGTGACTGGAGCCACAAGAGACGCCGATGGGACGACTCAGGCGTGACCGATACTCTCGCAGACGGCCATTCTGGCGACCTGCTCTACTTGATGTTACTCCATGTGATTCTGGCTATGCACTTGTGCAGCCTGTCCTTCGGCTTAGTGCGTGATAGGCTTCATAGAGGACTCGTCGATCCCGGACCTCCATTACTGATAGGAATCTCGATTTCAATCTTCCGTGACGAGTGCAGGCTTCGTAGAGGACGATCCAATCAGGGATATCTTTTTTTTTTTTTTGGAGCAACTGATCAGGGATATCTGTTCCGGACGAAATCTCGATTTCGAGCTTCTGTGGCGAGGGAAAAATGGCAAGGACGTGAGATTGATTTGGTGCACCTCCCCGCCATCGAGGGCGACTGCCTCGATCACCCAGGAGCTCGCCTCCAGGCCGGTGTCCAAATTCAAATTCAGCTGCTTGTGGGCGGAGTTAGGCAGTTCCTAAGCGGCGCCGGCGGCTCCACGAAGTTGGCGCTGCTCGGGAAGTGGGTGAAGGGGCTGGGCGGCCGCCACGAACGCCAAGAAAAGGTGCGGGGACACGGTCGTTTTTATGGCTGAGGAAGTGGCCGCCGCTGCCGGGGCGCGGAGGATTCGTCAGCGCCGCTGCTCCCTGTCCTAGCTTGCCGGCATCGCTGCTCTCTGCCCCTCTCGGTGCCGCTAATCCCCCCTCTTTCTCCCAGCGGTTGAAGGCGCCCTCTCGCGGAGCTCCGGTGCACACCGGCGGCCTTCAACACAGGCGAATCGGGAGATGGAAGAAGAGCCGGTTCAGTTTGACAATAAATAGTTTTTTTTTAGGTAATTGACCATAAATAGTTAACTTAGGCGGTGGCAATCTTTGTAATTTTGGTTACGGATGAAAACGTATTCTAAATTGGTTGAAAGCGTATTTTACGGACACGGACCAGTCCGATTGCAATATTATTAGTAGAGACTACTACTAGCTGAATGCCCGTGCGTCGCCACGGTCCGCTAAATTTTCTTTCTTCATACGAATGTGAATATAGTTCAGATCAAAATTGGGACATGTTGCATGTAAGCCAAGTAGCCAACATAACCCGAGGAGTTTTGATGGGAACATCGCGAACATTCATCTCTGTCTCTCCCGTAACATAGAAAGGTGGAACGCATATAAAATAACTAAATTAAATAGGATATGGTGTTTTGGCTCATAGGAACAAATGCTCCTATTATGAAAGTACATTTTAAATGTATTTTTAAAAAATTAAAAATTCAGACAAAATATTTCGAGTATGCATCTGAACATACTATATCCATCCACCAAAGTTTTGGTGTGAAAAGACATTTTTTGTGGCCTGTATAAAAAAGATAAAAAAAATGTTACATAAATAGTAATTTGTACCATAAAAAATTGTCTTTTTTACATAGGCCCCAAAAAATATCTTTTTCTTACAAAACTTGGTGAGTGAACATAAAATGTGTAGATGCATGCTAATATATTTTTTTCAGAAGTTTTGGACATTTTGAAAAATGATTTTTGGCCAATGGGTGCATCTACACCTAGGAGTCAAAGTGGATTTCCGAATTAAATAATTGTATTTAACATGCATAGTAACAAGACAAGTCTATATATGCACCTCCCTTGGTTTTATAGAAATTTGGTGAGTCTTTGGTCCCTTGTAAGAAACCCTACTGATTTTAACTTCAGAAATTTCAGTTCTTTAGTTCTAACATTATGACCAGAACAACAAGCATTCGAGGTCGCATCTATATTTTATTTTAGAGAACAAATCTCTACCTCCTTCTGTCAGATGGCTATAGTATGTATTGTCTGTTATGCTAACAGATAATAAACTTTAATTTTCGCTATATACATCTGAAGCATACAATTGTACTTTATTATCTTTAGATGTATGAACGAATAGATATATGGTTGTACACATTATTTTGGTGCCCTATTCGCCCTATACCTTGGCTGCTAGATCTTGTATCTTCAAAGAAATTACAGCGCAATGCAGATTTCAATAGCTCCAAAGAAATCTTAGTTGTTGTTTGCATTTGAAATCCTACCCCTGTCATCAATCCTATAACTTTCTGAAGATATTGTATAAGAAATCTTAGTTGTTGTTTGCATTTGAAATCCTATCCCTGTCACCAATCCTAAAACTAAAGATATCGTATAACACTGTACGGTATCCTACATATCCACTTGTTCTTTACAATACAGGGTCCTCATAGTCCATCTGAACTAATGAGGCACAATATTTCAGCGAAGGAACATATCTCTCCAGGCCTTTCCCTATAAACTCTAGCTATCTATGGCACATACTTGCAAACCATTGTTAACCACTACCACAAAATCATACTCCTATATGTAATTGTGAGTATACATGACAATGCTAATAATTACTTATCATAAAAAATTAATTACTGGAGTGTCAAGATGAATTATTCAAGATTAGCCGCCAAAACAAGTACGCATCCACCCTTGAACTGGATTCAGAACCAAAGAATCCAAGCTGCAGCATCAATATCTCAGAAAGTACTCACAGGATCGTAGTCTATTCATTACCCTCCCACATTTCCTTAAGAATCACACAAACAATAGTGCACACAAGCAGTACCTTTTTTTGCCTCTACTATGTATCCACGCATGTAGTGTTCCTGCTTTCTTTATCACCATGCGTCCTTGATATATGCCGGAAAATCAATGTTGCAAGCATCAAACAGCCGGGAGTAGGCCATAAGAAATTCACATTTTTCACATTTGGCTTAGTAATCACACCAGAAACTCGTAATATTCCAACTTCAGGACTGTCTCCAACCTTGTAAAGGCAAACGTAGTACAACCACTGCCGGCATGAATTAGAAGCAGATTGCCTCAGCTACACACCGCATCAGAAAACGGCTCCTCCCTACTCCGTTGTGGTCGTCCGTGCAGCACCAAATTGCCACTCCAGATGGCCGCGTTTACGTTGATGAAAGGGTCGCTGCGAGGTGAGGCGCCGTCCAGGAGAATGAGCGCCCGCGTCAAAAATCCAGTGATGGGGTGGGCGTGGCAGCACCGCGGCAGGGATCTTCCCGCTGGTGGCCTAGATATCGCCCGGGACGATGGCCTCCGCGCATGTTGAGCGCCGCCTCCGCCTCTTATACTCCTACCTTGTACTCTTGCCAATATTTGTCCCGGCTATGCTCTTAATTGATCAAAGCAGCGCTGCTGCCTTCCTTCAGAAAAGAATGGACACGACACGACGCAACCACGATAGAGTGTGGCGTTACAATGCCTGGCGGTGCTCGGGCTGTGTCTGTGCGCCATGGAACTCATCTTCCTCACCGACCCCTGCCTCGACTCCCGGCAACCACCGCCAGCTGTCGCCATGACCAACATGGCCAAGAACTGTGTGCTCTCAAGCTTGAAGCGTCGCGCCTCCGCCCCTTTCCCTGTGGACATCAGATCCCCTAGGATGCCCTAGAGTACAGAAAGCACGACGCATGCGGGGGGGGGGGGGGGGGGGGGGGGCGTCGACCTCTGCGTAGTTGAGCTCTGTTTGACGATGCCGCGGTGGCTGCCTGCGCCCGCAACGTGCGCCGCCGGCGGGTCGGCGTGCTCATCGCGCGGAGTTTCGTTTCCCTCTGCTAGGGAGCTGCTGGCGCCGAACTGCAGCTCGGGTCAAGTTGCTGCGCCGTGCCTCGATCCGTCCACAAGTATATCTATAGAGGATTGCCGCTCCTTAAAGGCCATGGAGATGAAGGGCGGAGCTATAATGGTCGCGTCCGTCCGTGGCGGCCGGGATGTACATGTCCCTATTAGATTAGATACGATGATATGCATGCTGGCTGTTAAGGGCCGCGCTAATTGTTAGTTTTTCGGATATAAGATAGAAATTGTTAGTTCGAGTGGATATAACAAATCGTTTTTTGACTTATTAGTGGCACCGGTGGGTAAATTGATGTCTTATCTGAGGACAAAATCGGAAACTAAAAGTGTGACACCGGACACCGCTTTTCGCTTTAATAGTAAAGACTGAGCCCAAATCTTTCACGAAAGAGTACCTTCCGAATCATCGTACGTGCGGTAGTTCTCCATATATTATATAAACGTGCATATACGCCGCTCGATCGATCACAACCATCGGGGCGAGTGACGAATCGATCGACGACTAGTTAGCTAGCTAGGGCTCTTCTTCGAGTATCCGATCGAGATGAAGTTCGTGGCGGCGTACCTGCTGGCCACCATGGCCGGGAACCCCAGCCCGACCAAGGACGACGTCCGCAAGATCCTCGACTCGGTGGGCGCCGAGGTGGAGGAGGCCAAGCTCGAGCTGCTTTTCAAGGAGGTGGAGGGCAAGGACGTGGACGAGCTTCTCGCTGCCGGAAGGGAGAAGTTCGCCTTCGCGCCGTCCGGCGTCGGTGCTGGCGTGGACTCTGCTCCGGCCTCCGCGGGTGCCTCGGGGAGCGGTGCAGCTGCGGAGAAGAAGAAGGAAGAGAAGGCCGAGGAGAAGATGGAGGAAGAGGATGACGATGCCATGTTTAGCCTCTTCGACGACTAAGCAATTAGCATGCATGCGTCCGGACTCCGGAGTCACACTACACTTCTATTTTTCCTTAGCGAGCTATCTATATAAACTTTTGTACTAGTACTTAGTACTACTAGGAGTGGTATCTCCTATTTTAATTTATTTTTGCCAGGGGTGGCGTTTTGTCTGGAGCATATGTTCCCATGTTCCGAATTGAATTTCTGATTTTAGCATGTATTCTCTATACATCTATTAAGTGGCTATTGCCTCTCGTCTAGCCATGCCTCTTAAGAAAACCCTAGCCGTCTCCACCTTCGCGTCCTTCATAGATTGGTTTCCCCTCCTCCGATCGGTCTCACCGGCATCAGGAGGAGCGGGAAACTCGATCTATGCGTGAAGTTTCAAATAAAAGTAGTCTTTCCAATATATTAGGTTAGGTTTTGGTTGTCGTCTACTTTTTCACCTCCGTATCAATGGAGATGATATCGTCTACAATAAGTGATCCTCGGCTATTCTTTCGACGGCAAGATCTTTTTCCCGGCGTTAATGGTGCTAGAAGATTACAATTCTCTAGGCATGAGCCTTTAGATCGCAATTTTGGAGATTTTCTCATGGTTTCCGAGAGGAGCATTATCCTCGTAAAATTTGTTCGGGCTGCTACATCCACGACAATGGTGATTCATACTCTCGACTCTCCGGCGACGTTGACCTGGCTTTGGTTGTGGTGTTGGTACTCTTGCCGATGTTAATTGACTACATTAATGATTGCACGTGTGCATGTAGTCTTAGCATTGTGGCTCAAATTAAAATTATGGGAGAACCTTCATTGATATTTATAGACTGTCTTCAGAAAAATACAAGATTATGTCATAAAAAAGACAAAATTCGAAGACCTCGAAGATGTGCTAGTCTTTTGGACTATATTTTGTAATAGTTGAAGTCTTGAAGACAGCGTGTGTATCTTTACCATGTACTTGTTAATATAAATATATGTGATATTGATTGACAAAAAAGTGGCCTATGTCACAACAGGCATCCTATATTCATAGGAGAATAAACCAAAGATAGGTATTGCCTACGGAAAGTTCCATTCATGTGGCAATGTATGAAAAATAGACAAAATAAAATATACTGGGAATCCTAGTAGATTTTCCAGCTCTTGGATTTCTAGGTTGATCACCAAGCTTCACAATCTGCAAAGTGTGCTTCCACTTTATAGCTCACATTTTCATGTACCTAGAGATGCAGTGATGAAAACAGAACAAAGTTAGGAGGAAAATGGGAGGAAACACAGATCGAGTTGGGAAATGCAAAAGACGGAGCACGCTATTTGTCACACATCACGAGGAAGTGTTTTAGCTCCCAGGTCTATATGAACCTATTATAGAAAACATATAAAAAACAAATTTTAAAATATCAAAAAAATAAAAAAAAATCGTATGTAGATCGGGGCATTCAATGTCCCCACACAAGTTTTTGATAAAAAAAACATTTTATGTGGCATCAGTAAAAAGACAAAAATATGTCCCGTAAATAGTCATATGTTTATACACAAATTTTATTTTTTATATAGGACACAAAAAATGTTCTTTCTTTCTAAAAATTTGTGTATGAACATAGTATGTCAGAATGTACATGTAAAATTTTTGTTCTGAATTTTTTTATATTTTGAAATATGTTTTCTGATAATGGGTTCATTTGCTCCCGTGAGCCGAAATGAATATCCGCTAGTAGATGGGCATTGAGGATAAAAAGGATACTCTAGATAGAGCACCAACGGATGGTAGATATGGATTCTATATACTGGATGTACACTGAATGCCAGATATCCAGAATGTAGAATAATATAGTTTTTCAAGCCTGGATTTTGACTACAGATCTCATGTTGGGGCTTCAACTTTCAGTCAGCAACCTCACCAGATTTTCTTTATTTGCAATTTTCCTACGGTCAAGCCCTTACATTGCAGGGAGTACACAAAAGCATTTATGGAAAGCCAATAACAGACTATTTGCATAAAAGAAGGGGAAACAATAACAAATATGGCCTAGCCTTGGACATGTCATTTTTCTAATAACCTTAGCAGGATACTTTCAGCAGTCTTTACACAGCAAAAACTGAAGGAGAAAAGTTCAGTCAGAGCAACATGGCAAGGTCTTAGAAAGCGCACTTGCGACTGTTTATTACCAGAAGCTGATTATCACAGGCCATAATAGCAAAAAGACAACAAATTTAGACAGGCCAAGAGTGCAGCATAAGAAAGTGTCCTCAACTCTCAGCACCTTTTATGGAGACTCTTTCCTCCCTTGAATCAAACTTAGCGGAGTTTCTCCTTCACAGAATACTTCTTGGCAGCGTCCCGCACCTTTTCAATATACCCTTCAATTGGTGGGGTGAGTGTTGCCATGTACCGGTTTGCAGGGAACGGCGTCATGTCAGGAACCAAAGCAGCAGCTTGCAGCTTCTCAGGAAGAGCAGCAATGGCCTCCTTCTTGAGCCTCAAAAGCGTTGATTCTGCGGTTTGACGTGCACGATGTCGTCGCATGAGGACACGGCTGTATTCTTTGGCAAGACGCCGGCCATCTTCAACTGTCAGCTCATAATCAGGGATGGCCTCCTCATCAACCAAGCCAAGACTGATATAGTCAAGGCCCGGCGGACCCATCAGCACACGGCCATCTTCACCTCCACTGGTACCTTTGGACTTGGCTTTAGCCTTGGCTGCATCAAGTTCACGCTGTCGTTCCTTTGAGATGAGTCCAAGCTCCTCACGTTTTGCCTCACGAAGACGCTCCTTGGGGGACAGGTGCCGCAGAGGAGTAGGGGACTTCAGACAAGACTCTGCGATCTGAGTAATACGCTCAATAGCCTCACGACGACCACGGCCAGAGCCACCGCCCCCACCTGAAGACGTGCCCCCCTTCTTTGCTATGACATTACGCTTCAGAGGCATGCCGGCTTTGAGCTTAGCCTTGCCTTTGGATGTGCCACTGACATGGGCTCGCTGTTGAAGCTGGTGATGCTGGCTGGTCATACCAGATGCCACTGCTGGGCTTACAGTGAGTGTTTTGAAAAGACGCCGGAGCATGATACCAGGTGCACCTGAAGCCATTGGACCAGCTTGGCTGCAGAAATAAAAAAATGCATCACTATGTTGGCTTTTCAATTACTCTTAGTTGTCATACAGGCAACTAGTTCAAAAATCAATGCCAGTAGCATTCCATGCTAACAAAATCATCGGCCATTTAACATCAGCCTATATTTTTTTAGAATTTTGGCGTCAAATCGACATGTAAATCCTTAACTACTCGCGAAAACAAGACAAAAATAAAGTTAAGATATAGTTGCAGAATGTGAATTCAGATTTGAGAAGCTAAAGCACCATTTCTTTTGGAATATAAACTACACTACACCATAGACCTACGGGCTCAACTCGGATCTATTGTTATAAAGTTCACACTAACTGAATTGAGAGGAATCGAGAAACAAGGGCGCCGGACACTCACACTGTACTGGAAGGAAAAAAGCGGCGGCGGCGACGACCTTCCAAGGTGGAGCAGCAAGGTTCAGCGGTGGCGACAGGCGGGATCCGGCGGGAGGAGCGAAAATTCGGTGAGCCGCAGGGATCAATAAGGCGGCGACGTCCGACACGCCGTAGCAGCGCGGCCGGGCGGCGGCGGCGGCGACCGCGAGGAAGGGGGTGGCGGCGCAGACGAGTAGAGCGTGTTCGAGACACGATGGGAACGAGGCCGCGACGTTTAAGCCTAAACCTATGTCTTTCATGGGCTGGCCGTTGGCCCATCCGCGAAGCAAGCTGTGATGTAAACGGACTGGATAATGTTTTGTTTCGTACTCTTGGATTGGATTGGGTTGGATAATATTTTTTTACTCCGGATCCATAAAAAGTGTTGGTAATTTAGTACAGCTTTGTACTAAGTTGTACTAAATCATCCAACAATTATTTTGGATCAGAAGGAGTAACTTGTAATCCTCCTTCCGTTTGAAAAACGATAATGCAGCGGTTGTTCGGCGAAAATCCCCTTAGGGCTTGTTTGGTAGTAGAGTATTTTTGGGGTTTGTAGAGATTATCCTCATCAAACCCTCAAATCCCCACTTATCCTAAAATTATGTTTGATTCTATTGTATTGGTTTAATTTAATCCCCATTTTCCTCTAAATTTTAGTATATTTTTGATAATATTCAATACTCTACCCCTACCTAGTGGATAAAAATTGGGTATTAGTGGGGATTGGATGAAGATAAGAATTCACCCAATACCCTTGGGAAAACACTCACAAGTACTCACTAAAATACTTCTACCAAACGCAGGTCTTAGAAATTATCCCTACAAATCCCCATAAATACTCTAGAACCAAACAAAATCTTGAAGTTTTCCCAACAAACACCATAGTCCATGTCGTCCTCTCTAATCCCCTATGCGTCGTCTCGCCCATCATTGCTCGCTCGCTCGCGGCGCTCCCTCCCCGTCCAGCAGAGACCTCCCATCATAATACATGTTTATTATGAACTATTATCTCTGTTTCAAGAAACAGGACGCACACACATTCTAAAGTAAATTTTGATCGAATAAATAGAGCAACTACAACTTAATTATATTGTATAAAATTAGTATCGTTAGATTTGTATTGAAACATACTCCCTCCGTTTCAAAATATAAGATGTTTTAGCTTTGTGAAGCAAATGTATTTAGACATCTTTTAGTGTGTAGGTTCACTCGAATATACACACTAAAAGGTATCTAGATACATTTGCTTCACAAACCTAAAATATCTTATATTTTAAAACGGAGGGAGTACTTTTTATTGATGCTAATTTCATACCAACATTATTTATATATTTAGAGTAAATCTTGATCAAAGAAAAAACACGCAAAACGAGGACACCTTATTTCTTTGGACTGGGGTAGTAGTATTAAAAAAATCTAAGAGAGGGGCCATGGCCCCCCTATGGAGGCGCCCCATTCTCACGGAACCAGCTCCTCTAACGTTAAGGAATAAAGTCAGAGAAAACAAAGAAGGCGTTGGAATTAGCCCACGGATCAATCGCATGAAGCTAAACAAACACACACGAAGACTATTTTTATCGCCAAGCATGCGTATCGCATGCTCTCAACTTTTTTCTTTATTTCTTGTTTTCTCCTTTTTCCGGTATTACAAAATCCACGCCCACCTCCATGTATATATACACGGACCAGGCAGACAACTAACCGACTCATACATTGTTTCCTAGTACAACTTCTACTTGGACTCACGCCAAAGCTTCTCAAGCAAATCTAGCAGTCCAAGACTAGTATGCAAGGTAGAGCTGACCCACTCCTAGTCGTATACAAATTAACTCCCGTATCCTAACTTGACTTAACTTGAAACTACCACGTACATGACATGGAAAGTAACCAAGCTAAGTCTGACTCAAACTAGTACTCCACGTGTTGAATTCTAACTAACATGTTTGGATTAACTCTAACAATCTCTCCCTAATTCAAACTTGTCATCTCCTTGCACTCCCCTGATCTTGACTCCTTGCAGATTCGCGACTTGTCGACTCACCTCAACGTATGATCCGGACTACCAGCCCACACGGTCACAACTTCACGTGCAACGTGCAAGACTGGACACACAGTCTTCACGTCGAACCAATTTAACTGGTCACGGTCCCACTACACGCCAAAGCTTGATCTTCTCGCCGAGACACGCAGATGGTCACCTCACCACCTTGTCTTCACGCATGTCGATCCTTGCTCACAGGCAACTCCTCAAACATGACGCCCTTCAACTGCAACAGATCCTCACAGAGACGAACACGTGGACACAACGACGACTCACGAACTCGACGCTGACTCGACGTGCTAACTTGCACACACTTGACTCTTTGACTCTTCAAGCTCTCCCGGACGACGATCTTGACAAGACTCCCAGCACCGCACTCGGCACCACCTCTCCCATCAACGATCATCCTCGTCCACCGCCTTGCCGACGACAACGCCCTGTCGCCCCCTCCGTGTCGCTCCGTCGAGCACAATCACCCGTTGCCTTGCGGATGCCAGCGTACTCGCCATCTTCACCCGGTCGCTCCGCCGATCAACAATCGCCCGCCCCGAGGCGCTAGTAGGGTCGCCTCCCCAGGGCAAGTGTTGCTTCAAATCTTCAACCTTGCTCTGATACCAATTGTTGAAATTAGCCCACGGATCAATCACATGAAGCTAAACAAACACACACGGAGACTACTTTTATCGCCAAGCGTGCGTATCGCACGCTCTCAACTTTTCTCTTTATTTCTTGTTTTCTCCTTTTTCCGGTATTACAAAACCCACGCCCACCTCCATGTATATATACATGGACCAGGCAGACAACTAACCGACTCATACATTGTTTCCTAGTACAACTTCTACTTGGACTCACGCCAAAGCTTCTCAAGCAAATCTAGCAGTCCAAGACTAGTACGCAAGGTAGAGCTGACCCACTCCTAGTCGTATACAAATTAACTCCCGTATCCTAACTTGACTTAGCTTGAAACTACCACGTACATGACATGGAACCAAGCTAACTCCGACTCAAACTAGTACTCCACGTGTTGAATTCTAACTAACATGTTTGGATTAACTCTAACAGAAGGAAAGTCATAGAAATATAGATTAATCACCCTATTTTGTAATACTGTAGATAAAATCTGTAGACTCATAAAAGTAAACTAGATTTTTTACATCATAATTTTTGCCCATATGTAGTTAGTTTAAATGCATAACATGAACTTGTATTATGCAAATTAATTTTAGTTATTTTAGGCTAGATAATACAATTTGGAAGAAGCAAAGTCAGGCAACTGTAGCTTCTCTAACTTTATTATTCCACGTTAGAGGATCTGGCTCCCATTCTCACTCGCGGCCGACCCCCCAGCGACACCGCCGGCTCCATTCGTCTTCGGCTTCTTCCGCTGTCGGCCGTATTCTCCCATAAGTCCTATTCCGCCCTTCTCTGTCTAGTGCTAGATGCGGGCTACTAGGTTACCGAACTAGGCGGTTCTTGATGAATCCGATGAGATCCGGTCTTGATTGCCTCCAATTCTTTGTTTTTGTCTCAGCTTGCTCGCAGGATGATTGACTGCTATGTGGAGCGATGGTTTTTGTAACCATTGGTGCTTGGATGAAGACTATGCAGCGTCTACGTTGTTGGATCCCTCGTGTGAGATTTGAGGGACACAACCATCTGATTCCTTTTTTTGAGTGCAAGTTTTGGTCACTTGTAATACTGACCAAATAATGTGATTCACTCAGATTTCTGGGTGACAAGTATGTATCCTTTTCTTTTCTTTTGGCAGCAACGATTTGGCCGATCTGTGATGTGTTTTGACAAGTTTGTAACCAGTCCATGTACATGTCTGCTTTGCTTTGTTGATTTTGGAGTTTGGCGATCTGGATGTTGGCATCAGCCCCATGTTCTGCCTATGGTTGCTATTAGTCTAACTTAGTACCTCCCATTTGATCATCCTTAGCTTTGCTGTGAAAATTGAATTTGTGGTTGTATATTTATCCCTGCCTTCCAAACATATAAGTAAATGGAGAGTTTTAATGTGTAAGGTGATTGTGGTGTAACAAAGTGTTTTAGGTGACAAAAGTGTTTTACACGCAATCCCCTTGGAAAAACACTCACAAGTACTCACTAAAACACTTCTACCAAACGAGGCCTTAGGAATTATTCCTACTAATCTCCATAAATACTCTAGAACAAACAAAATCTCAAAGTTTTCCCGACAAACACCACAGTTCACGTCGTCCTCTTTAAGCCCCTATACGTCGTCTCGCCCATCACCGCTCGCTTGCGGCGCTCCCTCCCCGTCCATCACACACCTCCCGTCATAATACATGTTAATTATGAACTAGTACTAACAACATTCTACGAGCGGTGGGGAGGGGGGGGGGCTATGTCCCACAGTAAGCTACGCCACTAAAATAATAAACGTGTGTAGATGGAGACAACAACGCGTGCAACTGGAGATGACAACACACGCAGCTGGACTGCCGGAGACGACGACACGCTATGCTGATGGAGACACAAGAGATGGAGACGACACTTGCGGTCCATTAGTCTGAATTTTAGTTGTGCGGGCTTTATCTATAAAATAGACTTGTGCTGAAATTTTGTGTGCCCCACAACATCCTTTCCAGACGGAGGACTATGTTTTTGGGTTTCCATGCCAGATAATGGTCAATACGGTACTGTGGATTTGGAGGGAAACCAAACAGACTTGGCTAACCGGACAAAAATAGGGAATAAATACACACATAAAAGAAAATTGTATTTCCTTTATGCAAATAACATAATCAAAGAATGTATCCAACCGTCTAACATTATATTTGGGATAAAACAGCACTTCTTAAAAAAAATGCAACAGCATGCTTGCTAGCACTACATCACAAGGATCAAAGACAAATCAATGCAAGACCAATAACCAAGAATGCGCGTTGCTATAAGTACGATCCTTTTCTGTCCGATGCATGTAGGACGTTCTGATCCAGCTGTGTGTGCTTTGACCCTTGTCCCATCTCTTTTTTTTTTTTGTGAGAAACACAGTACAAACGCAAGCGCTCATATATACGCGCATACACTCACCCCTATGAACGCACACACGCACACCCTACCCCTATGAGCACCTCCGAAAGACTGAGCCGGCAGATCGGGTCTTGAGATTGACGAAGTCACCACGGGCGCCTCGCTATCGACGGGAACGTCGCCTCCCACTGAAAGAATATTCCACCTTTATGAGACACACAGATGTCAAACCTGGGGTTTGAACTCTGGTGGGCTGGGGGTACAACCACCCTCCTAACCACCCAACCTCAGGTTGGTTCTCACCCTTGTCCCATCTCACGGTGCAGAAAAGGATCAGATGCACGACGTACACGAAAAGGTTGTACACACAGCAGTTTTGCAATACCAATGTGCATAATTATGGATATAAGAGCATTATTTATGGGCCAAGGTTGACTGTACAACTAGGCCAATGGACTCAATAAGTTGGACTGATTATCAGATTATTCTATTTGAGAACCTAGGACAGTCCGTAAAAATGTTGGATGATCCATGTCTACAAGTAGATTTTCATGTATTCCACATGTCCTTTTTCCAATTAATAATGTTACATGTATATCTTTTATATCTATAGTT
The DNA here is from genome assembly GCA_007115705.1 of Dactylis glomerata. Taxonomy (NCBI): domain Eukaryota; kingdom Viridiplantae; phylum Streptophyta; class Magnoliopsida; order Poales; family Poaceae; genus Dactylis; species Dactylis glomerata. Next base: position 1,992,750 of record QXEO01000938.1, on the reverse strand, counting down.
TATGTGTTTTCTATGCTCGACATGATATTTCCTTTGCTGCATCAGTAGTGCTCCAACAAAGCATAAACAAACTGTACACGTTTCTTTTTTGAGGGCCTTGTTTCTATTGAACATTGGTTTTTCTTTGTTACATGCATGTGTACTTTTGTAATAAGAGATAAATTTGTTGTAGCAGTGAAACAAGGCGCAAGCGCAATGCGGGTTTGGTGGAGACATGGGTCCACTCGTGAACCCTGATGAATAGTAAATCAGGAAAATAGTAAAATAAAATAAAAAGACATAAATTATGCATGTAGAGAATGTTTGCAGGTATGTGCATGTCAAATTTGAAAGTAAAATACAAAAGTATGTAACTTGTGCACAAAGACAAAGTGTAAAAGCAATATTACAATGACCCAGGTACTTACTGTAAAAATTACAATTTTCTGTTTTTTTTTGTGTGTAATGCCATAAGATCATATTTTTCTTAAAATTTTGCACAAGTAAATATCAAGGCAATATGTATGTGCGTGATTTGTTTCAATTATATTCTGAAACTTTGAAGTACTCCAGGTAATTTTGGGCATGAGTGCTAATATAATTTTGTAAAGTAGCAAATTAAACTTCCTTAAGATCTGGCAGAACATATATTCTATGGTACTGAATAAAGTCTAACAAACAATATGAACATTTTTACATCGCTATTAATTGCACTGTAGCAGCAAAACACCTATTGGGATCTACATGAATATTTTATTTGTGCTACCGGAACGAAGTTCACAAAATGTATTATTTCAAAAAAAAAAAAAGTTCACAAAATGTACAAACATCCATTTCTTGCGGAATCTCACAACCTCCGTATCCCGGTGATTTTATAGTCTGGCGGCAGAGAGCCGAGTTGCTTATCAATACTCATACAGTCAAGAAACATACCCCATCCAACCTTGTACTCCCTCGACCCATATTACTCTTCGCTAATACGGATATATCTAGACACATCTTACTGATAGATACATCTATATTAGCAAAGAGTATTATGGATCGAAGGGAATACTAAATCAATGGCAACATTAACCACCGATAGGTAGAAGCATATGGATCCAGACATCAAGTATGCACGAATAGTACCATTTATACTCGTCTTGCAAATTGTGAAATCCAACGTTAGAGACTAGTCTGGTAAATATCAGGCACGCATGGGCCGAAGTACTACTGCTACCGATGAGTACTGAGGTTCGCTGCCCGAGCTGCTCATCTGAGTGTTTTCTTCTGGCGGTCAGTTCCTCCTCGGGAAGATTACTGAAAAAAAAAGTGGGTGCCATGCTGCGAAAATTTCGGTTGCGTTTGGATGTACAAAAGAGGAATTAGTACACAGGGAAGCTCATATGTCAGGATGCATGGTGTAGAAACTTCTCGAAGATGTGATTTAACAGTTTACTGTACAATTATACCAGTTCAACTGTTGCATAATTGCTCCCTCTGTTTAAAGGAAAAAAAAAACCTGAAACCCCACTGGATCTTGGAGGGGGCCAAGGAAAAGCCGAGAAAAGAATATAGGTTACTCATCAGTCGTTGTATGCTACCTGCCCGTGGTTAGCATTCGCACTGGAACGTGGAGCTGGGGATACATCTATTATCAGGGGCGATCTTTCGAATGCCTATCTCACTGGCTGCCCGCGCCGCTTGAGCCGATACGTGTATTCTGTCCATCAGATTTACCTTGGGTGCCTCGAGAATCGCTTTTGGGGGTGACAATGCCCACTGCATTGCCCAAATAGCAAGAGGCCGCATGTATATCAGCGACCTGTAATGCCCATCTGTCGTCCATCCTTCTGGTGTTTGGAACCAATACCTGCAGTGCCACATAAAAGTCATGTCACCTATAACCAATATTCATTGTCAAAGAACAACATGTGGTTTGGCAGGCACATTGATGTTGCAAATTGCAGGGCATAAAGTAACAGCACAAAGCAAGCAGTTATAGAACAAAGAAACAGACGTAAATGATTTCTGCTCTTCAGAGAACTGACAGGAGTCTGTTTGCATGATATATAAATTTAGTATTGAAGACGATAATGCCAAAGCTAAATCAAGATGATTGCATCACCGCAAGATAGATAGCTTAAACAATTTGAAAGGCAAGCTTACCCGTATCCATCTTCTGACCACCCGGCTAGAAATATCCCTTCTGCAGTGATAAAACCTTGATGCTCCATTCCATGGAGCAGCATGTTTGCTGCAACACCGTATGTGACACCCGTCCAGATTTCCCGAGATTGCATGCATGTCTCATCCACCTTTCCCTTGGGAGTCATACCATTTACAGCTCCCATCCGTCCTCCTTTTACCTTCATAACATTGAACTCAAATATTTTCTGAAGAGCACTTCTTATCTTGTGCTCATCAAAAATTGGAGGCAAGCCTGCCGATGCAGCGTACCACTGTCCTGCAAGCTGATCAGCCTGAATGGATCGGCTATTGCTGCTTGTACCACTGTCGTAGTTAAAATAAGACCCATTCCATAACTTTGCCTCATACACTGCTTTAGCTTTCATGAACTTCAGCTTGTACTTTTCAGCGTATGGACGATCCCCAAGGCGATGAGCCATTGTAGCTGCAGCTTGAAGTGCAGCAAGCCACAGGCAACCACAGTAAGCACTAATTCCGTGAACAGTCCAAGCATCATAGGTTTGATCAGGAAATCCATCATTCTCAATCATACCATCACCATCTCGATCAAACTGATCCATGTAGTCCATCGCTGCACAGACAGCAGGCCAGACATCTCTACCAAATACCATATCACCAGTGGCAGCAAAGTCTCTGTATACTTGGAGTACAAATTTGGGATTTAGATCTTTCCATTTGCTAGTATCATGTATGTTGTACGCATTCATTTCATGCCATGGATCGTGTGTTCCTAGGTCATGAGGAACAGCGCCTTTGACTTTACGGATTCCTGAGGTACCATCAGCCAAAAATTTGACTCTCCGCGGGTCTTCGTACAGAACAGCATCAGCAAAATCACGCTGAATACTCAGCTCTATTTTGGGGAATAAATCAAGGAGAGCAAAAGAAGCATAGAAATGCACATCATATGTATTCCACATGATGTACTCCACTCCCTCCAGGTACAAGAATTTACCAACATTTTCAGGGCCATCCTTGGACATTAGGTAGGGAATTGGTTCTTCCAACCTAAGTCCGTTGGTTTGTTCAGGCATCTGTGATCCATGAACTGCAGCATACATTGACACACTACGCTCTTCATCATTAGGCAGGTCATCTCCAGTAGAGACTTGCTCGGCTGGATTGACATGGTTATCCTTAACTGGTTCTGATTTAGTGCCCTTTTTTGAATGTTTCTGTTGGTTGCAAGCAGGGCTTGTTTTTCCCTCGATTGCTGGAGGTCGACCATCTACGTGATCAAAAGGAAAAAAAAACATATGTATAAGGATGGATAGCCCAGGGAAGGACCACAGTGGATGCTAAAACAGAACTGAGGCAATTGGAGCATAACTTAGAGAATAGAAGGAATAATGCGACTGAAAAGTAAAGAGGAAACTATCCTCAAGCCAGATATGACATTATGGTAGACTCATAACATAGAGAAACATGATAGGGCAATACCTGTCCAAACGGTCCCTCCAGCTACCAGAAAGTAAAGCTCGTTAAAAAGGGTGAACTTGTACCTGCAGATAAGACGTTCTACTAGTCAAGATTTAGTTCTTTGTTTAAGATGAAGTTAAGATGCTAACAATATTTCTTTTAAGTAGAAACAAAAATACACAATGTGATGTCAAGTATAGAGCATGTATGGTCAAATAATATGCTTATGCTTAACCCATGTATCAAGACATACAGGAAAGAATCAGACTGCTACATGAAATGGAAGCAGCTTACATAGAATTATACATGAATTACCATTGTAACAGATTAAGTTGTAAATGATCATATGCTGATGCCAAGCACAATAGAAAAATGATAAGACATATCCGGCAGCTAACTTACCCCCTCTGATTCGCGATAAAGGTGCTTTTACAGCTGAGCATAAGAATTAAGGGAATATGTGCAGCTTTTATGGCATAACAAGTTGCAAATAGCAGAGTATTCGGACTTGATACCGTTTTGTAAGGAATTAACAAGTTATGAAGTTGCACCGGATCATGTTTTAGAGGTGGACAAGCTGATGATAGTAAGTATATAGGGACGACAGAAAATACCATTCTGGAAGTTTTTCATCCTTGAGTATGGGGTCTTGCCACTTCTCAATCTCTTCTTCCCAAATTCTGTATTCTGCAACCAAGAAAGGATCATACAACAAAGATCAGAAAGCAATAAATATATAATTGATAAGTGACTCACTAAAACTATATCGACACACTACTAATTAGCTACAGTGTGCTCGAATAGATAAAAAAAATCATTAAGTCTAGAAAGTGATAAAAGGCATACTTGTTAATGCATCATGTACCAAATTAATAGATGATCTTTCCGAAGTTCCATAAAATTCGGTGTACCTCCTGCAACATAAAAGAACATATATGAGTTCTCTCATCATAACAAGTAGGCATTACAGAGTATTAACAGTTAAATGTGCACACCAAACTAACAAATTGACTTGTTAGGCACCACGGTACCAGTGAATTTTATGTCTGTTCCCTTATGCAGCCCCATAATATAAAAAACGGAAAGGCGTGCTGTGTCCAATGTGAATATATAACTAAAGACACCCATGTGTTGTTCCAACGAAGCATTTGACCTTGTTGTAAGTGCTGTTTCATAAGTAGAATTTGTAGATAAATGGCTAGCAGAATGTACATAGAATGGACAAAAGTATATTCCATCTTACTGAAGCAAGAGAACACTGACCTGTTGTATGTGCACCCCTTCTGAAACTTCACTTGAGGTGAGGACCAAGCCAAAGCAAATGCAACAGTACATCTACCGTGTGGCTCCACCCAAGTTGATGCAGTGACAGCCGCACAAAGTGTCTCCCCTAAAGAAGAAGGCATACTAGCACCAGCACTGAAATTTTCCCGACTGAAATGGCCATCCTGCAGTATAATGTCGAAAAATGGTAGATACACACAAATCATTAGCTTGATGCAGAAACCAAAAAAATGATACACTTGCACGTAAGAGAACAAGTCAAGGTCAGCAACTACCTTTGACATTGTATTCCACATTTCCTTCGCCGAAACATGCCTTTCTCCAGAAAGGCCAAAAACAGGCAAGACTGTCACATTCACATTCTGAGATTCACAGGCAGCAATAGCAAATGTAACTGGTGGATTATCCTTCGCTGTTCTGCAACATATACCAGCTTGTTAGCTTGAACATGCACATATGCAACAAATCCATAAACTTTATCTCATCATTTAAAGCAGAGGGATTGAAACTCACTTGTGATGCAGAAGCACTCCGGACACTCCATCATCCCCACTGACAATATAATGAGATCAAGCCTGAGTACCAATGTTCAGTGAAAGCTTAATAGATATTGAACAAGTATATCAGCCGATGTACTTACATGAAGGGCTCATTGAAGTGGCCTCCTGAATTATGAGAAAAACCTCCAATAGAATTCTGTGTTTGATCAGAAATGTCATTTAAAAAGCATCTGAGTTTTCATACTCTCAATTCTTAAAGAAACTAGCTAAATATTGCTACGAAGAGAAAAAAGTTATTAGCATGTTGCATCGTTAAAGAAGAGATCCGCAGAGACATTTCAAGATGTTATATCATTATATGTATGTAGCTAGCCTACCTGGAGAACTGATCGACCACCATGAGTATGCATATGCAGGTTTATTTTGTCTGAAAGAATTCTCCTATCCATGTGTCCAAACTTCGTTGATTACTTATTTCCTTCCAAAACAGAAAACGAATCACAACTTTTTCTTTTCCTTTTCTCTGTTGCAATCTTAGAACTTCCTTTCCTGCCTTCCTTTCTGTGGGGAGAAGGGATGAGGGGGATATGTGATCAACGACCACTAACAGCTCCACATTAATATTCCCTCTGTCTTTGTATACAAGGCCACTACAAAAATCTAATTTTCTAAAAATACAACGCTTATAGCTCTTTTCGAGAAGAATTTATTTGGTTTCTTCCTCGTATAATGGTGCTTATTAATGCTAAAGTTGCATGCGGCCAAGAGAAAGAGGCACTGCGTGCAAGCATTATTAGTTAGCCAGGGACGCAATTGGTTTTCCAAGCAATTAATCAAACGGTTCTAAGTTTGTTTCGCTTTCTTGGCATCTGAAAAATGAGAATGTGGCCTTGCATACTTAGACTGAAGGAGTAGTAAAGATTGAAGGAAAAATAATAATTTAATGTAAACGGGGATCTGGCTCTTGCATTATTGTATCTTCAGAACAGTTTTCTGACTCTTTTTTAATGATAGAACTTTGTCAAACAGTTGTTTATCCACTGTTGTACATCATGACTAATTTAATGTATAATCAGATCTGACTTTAGCAACTCCCAACTTGACGAGTACTTATGATATTTCTTTAGTGGTTGCAGCTGTAAAACCAGTCATCTATCTGTGCCTCTACATCAAACTCTACAAATTAGCTGTCTCCACACAAATGAAAATCCAGCGCTGCTTATCCTGAACCTCAGGAACAGAATAAGCACCGGGATGTGAGGGATGGCAGTTACTACTGCAGATGTCCACAGTTTCCATATTAAAAAAAGGTTCTGCCAGCTTGATACTACAGCTGCACTACGGAAGGTAATAGATTATGCAACGCATCAACATTGATCCAGACCATGAAACTAAAACAGAGCACAAGTAAAAAATAACACGTATACTAGTGATGCTGTTCACAAAAGATAAACTGGACAGAAACTTTAGTTGATCTTACCGCCCATGTCATCAGCAGGCTTACTTTTGCACGGTCTTTCCCAGTATTCACCAGCTATAATCAACAGCACACAAAAAAAGAATGGTCAAACAAACTTTACTGGATTGAAAAGGTTTTTTGTTTAAGAACACCTCCGCGTGTTAAACATATATGAAACTCTAATTGTAACTCATGTGCCCTACTATTTCTGAAACATACATTGATCCTGTGATGGAAGTGATATTCGATTTGGACCAACTGACCATCAAAACTCTATTATCAAAGGAATGACTTGTCTGGAGTTGCTATCTTAATAAGTTTTGCATTATCCAATATAACATATTTATAAGGAAACAGAAAAGAGAGGCTAGGAGAATACATCTACTGCAGTTGCCAATTTAGCACAAAAACAACTGAGCAAACCACTTACAGTGTACACAAATACAGATGTCGGAAGACTGCTATCTTTGTAATCATGAGGAATGAATGGTGATATTTGGCGACATGAGATTTTAAGGTCAGGGTCTGGCTCACCTGCATCACAGGAAATTTCATAATTTTCAGTTTGAAACATGTCTCTCAGCAAACTGAGAAATGCCATTATCAAGTTTATATTTTATAATAGCAAGGTTAGGAGTGTATTAATTCTACAATCAACCCATAAGCTGGCTTGGTAACAGCACACCTAAGTCTCACAGTGAATTGGTAAACAAACTTCCCAAATATAACAGAACAGAATTCTTGGTACAAATTTGCAACATGCAAGCCACATGCCAACAGCTCCATAGAGGCCATACCATCATAAATAGTCCACGCCCTAGGGAACAATGCATGATAGGTCGAATGTTGACCACTCAAATTCCAGTCCCATGATGAAATTCCAGAGTCGCCATATTTCCTGAAATCATATAGAGGGCAACAAACTATCAACAAAGTGTACTTTCTTCTGCAGAGGCCATGACATAACATAAACATACTTCGGACTGTACAAATTGGTGGAGGTTCGTTTGATGCAGCGAGCCATGCTGCTCCAACATGATTATTTTGTATAACAGAACTCTTATCACAAGCTCAAATATGTTATTTGCGTTTTTGTGCGATTTGTCAGCTCTTGAATAACAGATTATACAAAAATAAATGCATCTGACTGATGCAGCTTGTACAAGTTGATCTACCCAAATACATTCCAAAAGAAGTAAGGACATAAAGAAATAGGCACAGCAAACCAGAAGAACAGATACAAGAACACAGTAGGTAGAACACATGGCCTAGCTAGAAAGTGATTTTGAATGATATTGAATGAAATATTTATAATTTTCAGTCTGGACTATTAAAAAGCAAACGAATGCTTTACATGCTGAAGCCAAGACTACTGTGAGATATAAGACTGCAAAATGATATTTTGCTCAGAAGTAGTGAGCTTGAATTAAATAAACCAGGCTAAGGACTTACTTTAAACCTTCGTGATGTCCAGGAGCCAATACCGATGAGTATTTTTTATTCCCACCATCTCGTGATACAAATATCTGAAAAAACATAATGATCAGCAACAACACAAGTAACACTATACAAACGATCTTTTGAAGGAGATTTAGTGAAACTAATACAATAGTATGATAATCTGATCGTGAGTGGGCATTATAAGGGTTCCTTGAAGTAGTATTTTGAGCACTGAGGCACTCAAAACTCAAAAGATACAGTCAGATATACAGCTATTCTATTGAAACGTGTTCATCGGACTTAATCTTTTCCTTTCTCGAGGAATAATAAACTGAAAGATTATTAATATGGCATCAGCAAGATAAGATGAAAGCATTACAGAAAACTGGTTCTCCATCACCGGCGAATTCTCACACAAACCAGGAATGATGTGCCAATTCTTGAACTCTCCCCTAAATCCTCTTGAAATGCTACCACTCCTGCGAAAGCAATGTGCTGATATAAAAATCTAAAGCATCCACGATGTGAACACAAATAAAGGAGACCAAAGACAGAAATATTAGCCAGGGCGTCATACCCCATCCCTCCGAGCGGCACGCCCTGTGAAGCTGACGGCTTACAGCTCTCTCTTGTGAACGGATCAATAGGAGCTTTCTGCAGGCACAACAGCAAACCCCGTTCTGTCACCATACAGCCTTCGACTACAATACCAGATAGGTGTTTGACATGAATATGTGCAAGAGTAGACAATGTTACCCTTCCGTGGGAAGCTTCCTCGCGTACATATGACCAAAGCCTCACCCCAAGGGTCATCTGAAATTTTGGCATCGCAGGGCAAAAACTTAGCAACTGCAGCATCAAATCGAACTTGTGACAGAAACCTGTAATAATAAGCAGAGGCATGGAACTCAATCCCTGCAACATACCATCTTCATTGCTTCCATGAAGGTGACGCTGAATTCCTTGAGTATGTTGGCATGGCTGTTGAGCCGCCGCCGCCATGCCTGCTCCGGCGGTGACCCGCCGTCCAAGTCCAACTGCAAAAATCACAGCACCGCGATGACATCAGCACATCACGCGGGCGCCACGGCCCAAACGAAGCACCAAATGAGCAGATGAATAGAAGTTTATCGGCGATCGAGACGAGAGCTCGCCTCACCAGTTGCAGTGCGGTCCGGGCCACGTACTCCTCCGGCGGCCAGGAGTTCTTACGGCAGTGGAATAGGTGGCTGCTCACCATCTCCGCTCACCCTCCAATGCCACAGCGTCTCCGTCCTCACCCCCGCCCGATCCGCCACTCGTCCCCCCGCCGCCTATCGGAGGCGCGAACCGGAGGCCGCGACGAGACCAGGAGATCCGCAGGCGGCAGGCCGCTTCATGGGCTCCTCCTAGCGCGTGGATCCGAGCCCCCGGCGCCGCTCCTTGTAGAGACTCTGCGCCTCGATCCGCCGCCGCCGACGGCCGTCCTCTCTGGACCGATCCGGCGCAGCCGCGAAACCGACGCGTGCTCGTTGGACTGGGACCTAGTCGGATCGAAGCGAAGTCCCAGAATGGAATTCGCGCGCGTGCTCGCTCCGCGCGTGCGTTTTGCTGCTGGTGCCGACTGCTGAGTTGAGTTCGCGGGGTGTGGTGGGGAGAAGCGCAGCTGCGAGGAAGATGGGGAGGGGAAGTGGATGCTGAACTTTTTGAGAGGGGAGGAAAGAACGAAGGCGGCTACGTGTGTGCCTGCCCGTGTGCGCTTTATGGTGTGGCGATAGCAGTTTCAGTTTAAGGCCTTGTTCGGTTCTCAGGGAAGTAACCCCTGCGGCCTCGTTTGGACGAGGGGGTTTGTAGTGGTTTACTAGAGTATTATACAAGGGGATTGGGTGAAAGGTGGTGTTTTGATCGGCAACAAGCGTATGCGAGCAAGCTTCGCCAGAGAAAAGGATCAACTTCATATACGCGCGCGGTCACGTCACGTAGCTAATCAATCAAAAACAGCCAAGCTGATGCCAGGACCGATAGCTGGCAGAGTCTGCAAGACGTACGTGCGGCAATGAAAATACCTGTCGGAGTAGCGTCGAGACACGCCTTGAGCTCCGCGTGAGTCTAAAGACGCGTCCTCAACAGCAGTAGAAAAACGCGTGGGGGGAGGCGTGTCTCAGTTACACGTCAATCCGGGGTGTTTTTAAGGGATTTCTGGAGTTTGTTCCACCTAAAATCGGTCTGCCAAACAGTTAAATAGAGTTTTCTAGTAATATTTGTGGGTTGCGCTGGGATAATACCTAACTATCCCTGCCAAAACACCCCCGCCAAACAAGGCCTGCAGGGAACGAACCCCCCGAGTTTTTGGGTGATCCCCGATCTATCACCCTAACCCCCTTCCACCTCTCTAATCCCTTCCACCATATCTGTGGTGTGGCGCTTATGATCACCGGCTTCATGGCAAAACTGCCAGCTGCAGGAGGAGCAAGATCTGCAAAATCTCAAGAACTCTAGGAGGCTAAGACAGAATTTCTCAATGCATCGAATGAAACGAGATCTCAGGCCCCAGATCTCGGCCCGAGATGCAGATCGGGATGGATGGTCGCGACGCCGCCGTTGTTGCTTCTGAGTGGCGAGGGAGCGCCGCCGAAGCTGCGGAGGCGCCATCAACGCCGCCGCCAAGTTCGTCCCTAGGTCGCGTCGCCGCCCAGTTCGCCCGTACGTCATGTGACGGCTAGCTCGGGATTCCTTCCAAGGGTTGATAGACGAGTTTTCATTCCCCCTTGGAATCGACCAAATCGGCGGGTATTGGGCCGGGGTGAGCTCCACGTTGGGTTTAACCGAACACCTATTTTTGGGTGGGCCGAGATCAAACCCCGGCAGGGCTGACACACGGGGATTGAAAGGGATTGGGCCGGGATCCCGGCGGGGGTGGGGCTAACCAAACAAGGCCTAATAGGGTTTTCTTCAGGTATCAAGTCCTTTGTTGGAAAAAAGCGGTGGAAGACTTTGCCCTCGGTGGCGACTGACCTTGTGTCGATTCTGCTTGATCTCCTCCCCAGATCTCCCCGCCGGCCTCTCCCCCCCCCCCCCCCCCCCCGCCGTCGGTGGCCATGGTGGCCGGCGGTGAGTGGGAGGGGGGTTCGGTTCCTTGTAGCTTTAGGTTTTTCCTTGCATAGTTTCTCCCAGGAAAATAAAAGGGCGGCTGGATCCGGATTCATCTCTTACCTCCCTCAATCTACTTCACTTCAAGCTCACTTTGGCTGCAAGGTGGAGGGATGGAGTGTGGTTAGCGGTGGCTCTCATGCCAGCACCCTCCGGCCTGATCCATGGCGAGATGCTGCCTCGGCGGCGGTCGCTCCCACGATTCCCTTCCTTTTCCCTTCCTTGAATAAAGCTCTGCTACTGCTTCTTGATCTCTTGATCTGGGGTCGCATGAATACCACCATGGGGAATCAGCTGATGAGCCATAGGCAGCTGGTTGGGCAGGACACGCCATTCAAGCAACCAGGCATAAGCATACTACTGCAGCTGAAAATCAATCCCAGATCAGAGCAATTATCTCCTCGTTCTCAAGGTGGCCAGCTTGTCCCAAATTGTCCGAATTCCATGCCAAGTGATAAGCGGCTGATGCGCAAGTGCATGATTGAGAGCAAGGTGCTGCAGGTTGCTAATTTGCACATAATGAATGAGGAGTTTTCCCTTGTTCCTTGTTTTTCTGCTCTATTCACTGCTGATGCGCACAAATGTGAGGATGATGTTTTTGCTAAAGATATTGTCATATGGTCGGACGCCTAGTGTTGTGACTACAATCAGCTCCTCCTTGATCTAACTTCAAATGTTGCTACCAGCCTATGGATGATCTCCAACTACTGGTATGATAAGTTAAACATTCATTGTGTTTTGTCTTTGGAGATCCCGGACTTATACTTCCGGCCTATGATTATTGCTGCTCAAGATTTGCAATGTGAGAATTGGAATGATTTTCATAGTGTGAGCTTGTGGAGTCAAATCAATATAATAGACACAATTTTGGAACATCAGTTATGGTCACACGCAATGAGTGAGCTAGATGGGCAGCAAAGATCTTGGAAATGTCTGTATGTTTGCAGGACCATAAACAGAGGTGACACCTCTCGATCTTATGAGCGGGATTGTCTCTTCATGAATTCAAAAGGCACATGGTTTTTCTTGCCTGATGATCTCCTTGTAGAAGATGTTGTACTTTCGCCGTTCGGGCTGTCTCACCAGAGATGGACGACAACATCTCTGTTGTTGATCCCCAGATTCAACGGAGGGGACCCGTTGAGATTGAGCTCGGTGATGGTTCATCAAAATTTGCAGCTCAATCTGCCTAAGCCTCGAGTGCATACGCCGGATAGACTGTCGGGAGAGCCACCCGCAGGGCATCAACTGGTATGGAGTACGATAGAGGCCCTTGAAGATTGCAGATGCAGCAATATCGAGTCCGTGTTGTCGACGGATGACCGATCGCTGTTTGGTTTCATATGCAATCTTTGGTGTCAACTGCAAGTGTTTAGATCATCTCTCTTTGTTTTTGTGCATTTAGGCACCATTCATCCTGCTCGACGGTTTTGTCGCCGAGATATGTTGTACTCTAAGCTATAATGTTAATATACTTTAATGTTCAAAAAAAAAGTCCTTTGTTGGTTTCAGATGAAATCTAAATAGAAAAAACAAAAAATGTTACAGTAGTTAAAATTTTCACATAACATGCACATATTAATAGTAAATACATGAAAAACACATTATATGATAAGAAAATTCTAGGCAAGAAAAAATATCGGTGTACAAATAAAATTGTTTGTAGGCATAACGTACTATAAAGACCGTAAAGTGTTTTTAGCTCTCGAGCTCTAGTGATAACTTTATTTTTAAAAATAAAGATAAATATGATATTTGGAGTTTCAAAAAATTATGAAGATAAATTTGAACATAGTCAAGGATATAAACCACAAGCATGCAAAATTTTACGATTATAAAATTCTTTGTATTATGGGCTACACCAAAATAACAAAGTTTTATAAAATTTGTAGGTTTGAAAATATACATAATCAAATATAGATGTTTGTCGTTTTACTATAGCCCAAAATTCATAGTTGCATGTTTAGGGGATAAATAGTTTGCAACATGCGAATATTTTTTCAATTCTTTTTGAACTCAAAAATACAATTTTTTATTTAAAAAACATGATCACTCGTGCTTATGTGCACCAAATCTTCACTCCTATGAAGACTCCATAATATATTAGTGGTTATGAGACCGACAAAATATTGTTACATGATGAATAATTATAAAACTAAATTAAACATTTAAAACAACCTATATCAAATTACCGCGTACTTTTTTGTGGGTACAAGGTTAAGATGTTTCCGGTGCAAATCAGTATCTAAGTTGATTTATGTCACGCCCCGAGACCCGGCCCGGTAGAATGACAGCCGCCGCACGCCTATAGACCCGAAAGTCTATACACGTGCAAGGCTAAAAATGCAGGCATAAAGCAGCACAGTGGATCTCAAACAGCTCATCTATTCATTTTATAAGTTTTATTACATTTACAAGAAATAAACAACTAGATTCTCTAGATCGCTTCCCAACCCGTTTCCGCTGCGCCTCTGACTGCATCCAAAAACATAATGGGAGCTGGGTGAGTACGATAAATCATACTCAGCAAACAGATTATACACAATCATATAAATTATAAAATAGACATACTATTCCCAAAATAGACATACTATTCCCAAAATAGATGATTAAGGTAATTAATCATTTTAGACATGGTGCCACACATGAAAGTAAGCATTCCCAAACCCGGGAGTCATAGGGGTGAAATTCCACGCTTTTACACTCTGCAGAGGAGTACCCGACATCAACAGCCTCAACTAGAACCACACAGACTCCAGAAGAGCAGAGCTCTTTAGCCCACTAAGACCCGGACACCTTGACTTACTGATGTCAGTTGATACGTCTCAAACGTATCTATAATTTTTGATGCTCCATGCTTATTTTTACACCATTTGCATATTGTTTCGTTACACTTAGTGGCACTTTTATGCATTTTTCAGAACTAACCTATTAACGAGTTGCCACAGTGTCAGTTCCCTGTTTTCTGTTGTTTTTGTGTTTCAGAGTGATACACAGGAAATATTCTCGGAATTGGACGAAACCACATCCTGAAGTCTTATTTTACCCGGAAGCTTCCAGAGATCCGAAGGAGAGTAGGAGGGGGGCCACCAGGGCCCCACACGCAGGGGCGGCGCGGCCAGCCCCCTGGCCACGCGGGGCCCGCGTGAGAGAGCCTGGCTCCCCCTCTGACATCGCCCCTTCGCCTATAAAGACCCCCCGATGGAAAAAACCTAAGTACCCGATCAATTTTCCAGAACACATCGCGATCCGCCGCCGCCGTCGACTCGAAGATCGGGAGGGTCCAGAAGCTCTTCCCGGCACCCTGCCGGAGAGGGGAATCGCCACCGGAGGTCTTCTTCATCGCCATGCTTCCCTCAGGAGCGATGAGTGAGTAGTCTACCTTGGACTATGGGTCCATAGCAGTAGCTAGATGGTTGTCTTCTCCATCATATGCTTCATGTTTAGATCTCATGAGCTGCCATACATGATTGAGATCACCGTTATGTAATTCTACATGTTTGGTTTGTTGGGATCCGATGAATATTGGTGTTTATGGTTAAGTTGTTGTACTGAATTATATCTTTTATTATCTCTATGTTGTTTATGATCTTGCATGCTCTCCGTTGTTAGTAGCTATCTTGGCCGAGTAGTTGCTAGTGACTCCAAGAGGGGGTATTTATGCTCGATAGTGGGTTCATGCCTCTATTTCACCTGGGGGAGTGACAGAAACCTCTAAGGTGGTAGATGTGCTGTTGCTATTAGGGAGAAAACAACATTCATATGCTCAAGGGCATATGCTTTGTTTACATTACACACTTTGCTTAATGCAATTATCTGTTGTTCGCAACTTAATACTTCTAGGGTGTTCAGATTGATATCCCCGGGAGTGAATTATTAGTCATATATGCAGTTGGATGGCGGTCTATGTATTTTGTTGTAATGCCCAGAGTAAATCTCATAGTGATCTTCTTGACATATCACGTTTATCTTTATTCTATCAATTGCCCAACTGTAATTTGTTTACCCAGCATGTGCTATTTTATCTATGGAGAGACACCACTAGTGAACTGTGGACCCCGGTCCTATTTCCATCATATTGCTATCACCTGTTTACTTTACTCGTACTGTTTACTTTACTCGCATACTATATTGTTTTCCACTCGATACGCTCATAACCTTTGTTTCAAGCAAACCGGTGAGATTGACAACCTCATCGCAAGTTGGGAATAAAGTATTTGTTTGTGTGTGTGCAGGTTCCGCGTTGCTACTGGCCGAAGACGAGTCAACAAGTATCGTTAACGGCACCCTTGTTGGAGTGTTACTAAGCCAGTACGCATCACCTTCAGTCGTCATTGTCTCTCCTCTTCTGACCGACATTAAACCTTGGTTTCTTAACTGAGGGAAAACTAGCTGCTATACTCATCATACCTTCCTCTTGGGGTTCCCAACGGCTGGTTATCCACCACGCATAAGGACCGTCTGCTCCCACGCTAGCAGCCTCTTTTCTGGCGCCGTTGCCGGGGAGGAAGAGAAGACTTCTGCGAGAGGAGTTTTTCGCACACACATCCTTTACTTTGTTATTGTTTTGCTTTACTTTATTTTATTTTACCTGCATTGCTTTTTATCAAAAACCCAAAAAAATTAGAATCCTTGGTAGTTGTTTTTACTTGTTTACTTTCGTTTTGCTAAAATGGCCAATCCTGAAAACACCAAGTTGTGTGACTTTACTAGCACGAACAATAGTGATTTTATCTGCACTCCTATTGCACCACCTATTCCTGCTGCAAACTTTTATGAGATTAAGCCTGCTTTGTTGAACCTTATTATGAAAGAGCAATTTTCTGGTGCTAGTACTGAAGATGCTGCAGCTCATCTCAACAATTTTGTTGAGCTATGTGAGATGCAGAAATATAAGGATATTGATAGTGATATTATTAAGCTCAAGTTGTTTCCTTTTTCTTTGAGAGGAAAAGCTAAAGATTGGCTGCTGTCTTTGACTAAGAATAGTATTGATTCATGGGCTAAGTGTAAGGATGCTTTTATTGGTAGATACTATCCTCCTGCTAAGATTATATCGTTGCGTAGCAATATTATGAAGTTTACTCAGTTTGATAATGAACATGTTGCTCAAGCTTGGGAAAGAATGAAATCTATGATAAAGAATTGCCCCACTCATGGACTGACTACTTGGATGATTATCCAAACTTTTTATGCAGGACTGAATTTTTCTTCAAGGAACCTACTTGATTCAGCTGCTGGAGGCACTTTTATGTCCCTTACCTTGGGCGCCGCATCAAAGCTACTCGACAACATGATGGTAAATTATTCTGAATGGCACACCGAGAGAGCTCCACAAGGTAAGAAGGTAAATTCTGTTGAGGAAACCTCTTCCTTGAATGATAAGATTGATACCATTATGGCTATGCTTGCTAATGATAGGACTCATGTTGATCCTAATAATGTTCCTTTGGCCTCTTTGGTTGCTCAAGAAGAGCATGTTGATGTGAATTTCATTAGAAACAATAATTTTAACAACAATGCTTATAGGAACAATTTTTCTAGTAACAATTATAGACCGTTTCCTTCTAATGGTGATAATAGCTATCTTGGTAGACCTAAAATGCCTAGTGAAGAAAGAATTTTTGAACTTGAAAAGGCTACCAAGAATTTTATGCAAATGCAATATGAGTAGAACAGGGCTTTCACCAAGACTATGGAGGAGCAATCAGCCCTGTTGAGGACTATTAGTCATCAACTAGAAAATTTAAACAAGGCTATTCCTGAATTGCAAGCTAAGGTTTCCAAAGCTGAAGCCGATATTTCATTATTGTCTAATGTGCAATCTTCTTTGGTTAATAGAATGTCCGCTAAGCCTGATCTTTTTGCTACCGCTAATGCTATCCAAGTTGGAATTGATAAAAATATTAGATTGTTAGCGGAATTGCATGCTAGGTGGGAAAGAGAAGATGAGATGGCTAGAGAGATGAAGGTATGTACTATTACTACCTCTAATGATGTTCCTCCTACTGGTAGCAATCCTCTTACTTTGATAGGTATAGAGAAAACTCCCACTCCTTGTGTTAAAAAGCCTAAAACTGCCAAAACTTTTTCTCAAAAGAGTGCTGAAATTTTTCGGAGTGTGGGAGATGATAGCTCTATTTCTTTTAATGATTTTGATGTTGATGGCTGCAATATATCTGAAGTAATTTTGTTCTTGCAAAAGCTTGCTTTGACTCCCAATGCTAGTTCTTTAAATATTGCTTTTACTAAGCATATTACCAATGCTCTTATAAAAATTAGGGATGAAAAGTTGAAGCAAAAAGCCTCTGTTCCCAAGAAGTTAGAAGATGGTTGGGAACCCATCATTGATATGCATGTTAATGGTTATGATTGCCATGCTTTATGTGATCTAGGTGCTAGTATTTCTATCATGCCTAGAAAGATTTATGACATGCTTGATTTACCACCGCTTGAAAAGTGATATTTTGATGTTCCTATTGCTGATGTTGCTAAGAAGAAACCTTTGGGAAGAATTAATGATGTTCTTATTGTGGTTAACAATAATCTTGTTCATGTTGATTTTCTTGTTATGGACGTTGAATGCCATGCTTCATGTCCTATTATTTTGGGAAGACCCTTTCTTCGAACTGTAGGTGCTATCATTGATATGAGGGAAGGCACTATCAAATATCAATTCCCACTAAAGAAAGGTATGGAACACTTCCCTAGGAAAAGAAAGAAATTACTTTTTGACTCTATTCTTAGAGCAAATTATGATCTTAATGCTTCATCACTTGATATTACTTGATTCGCAATTTTCTGCGCCTAGCTCAAAGGCGTTAAAGAAAAGCACTCTTGGGAGATAACCCAATGTTTTCTTTTTCAGTACTTTTTCTTTTATTTGAGTCTTGGAAGTCATTACTACTGTAATGACCGCTCCTTATCTTGTTTATTTCGTTTTTGTGCCAAGAGAAGCCTCTAATTTGAGTGAGGTAAAGATTTGGGGATGTTGCTGTCCTGAAACTGTTTTCGGTGCTGCACCGTAAAAATTCGTGAAAATTCTCTGTTTATCTTTTGGACCTGAAATTTCTTGTGCATATGCCCCAGGTTATATCCAAACTTTTGTTAGTTGAACACTTTTTGATTTGAGCAACAGAAAATCCCTCAAAAATTCGACCTTTGTCAGCTGTTCAGTTTTGACAGATTTCTGCCAATATTTGTGTTTGCCACTTTATCGCTTTCTTTTGAGTTCTTTTGATCACGGAACTTTTGGGGAGGTTGCCACAGTAGTATCTACTATATATGTGGTGGTTTTGAGTTGAAACCTGAAGCAAATAGAGGATTGATTATATGTTATGCTTGCACTAATGTTGCTAATAGAATTGTGTTTAGTTTTGTATGAAGGAAGTTTTCAAGTGTAGGGATTGGAAAATGATGAGATGAGTTGAAGAATGGACAAAATCTCAAGATTGGGGATGCCCATGCATCACCCCAAGAAATATCCAAGAAGTACAAGCGTCAAAGCTTGGGGATGCCCCCGAGGCACCCCTTCTTCATCGGCAAAAATCAGGTCACCTTTCAAAACACTATATTTTTATTGCTTCATGCACTATGTGTTTTTCTTGGAGCGTCAGTTGTTTTAGTTTTCTTAGTTGGTTTAGTTTGTTTGTTTGCTGCAATAAATGGTTGGACCCCAACAAATTTCTTTTGGAGGAGATGTACTCGTTTTCATTTGCCAAGAACACTCAGTTTTTCACTCTTATCGTTTATCGTGTGTTCTTCTTTTTCTGCTACTGCTTTTGGTTTTCGTTTTCGCCTTGATTTGCGTTCAGACCTTGTCATATTTTTTCATCAAGGTGTATTTTTGCCTCTGATCTTTATTGGTTTTCATCAAAAGATGTGTTTATAAAAATTTCAAATGGTGTTGGAAAGAGAAAAAGCTTTGTGCAAAATAGTGGTACAAGAAGGAGCTTGTGTAGACTGCGGCTTAGGCTTTTTCATGTCATGCTTGATGTCTTTTTGATAGTATGCTTAGTGGTTTTGCTGTAGCATGAATTGTCTCAAATAACTGAGATTGCTTAATGAGCCTTTGAAAAAAATCATGCGTTGTTTTTATTGTATGGGAGCATTATTTTGGTTTTCTCCTTGATGCTTTATTTGGGTTGACTTGGCGCATGCTCACACATGTTAGACTCTTACAAAGTCGCCAATAGCCTTCATGATCATTTAGATTTTGACTTTTGATGCCATCTTATGCTTCTTTTAATGTCGCTTTGCATGATTATGGCCATTACTACTCTCTTAGTTGGTCGCTCCCAGTCTTTTGCTAGCCCTCGCCTTGTAGTGAGTATGAGCTCTACTCGTGCATCCAACTCCTAAAAGCCAAAGTTTTCCAAAGTGTCCACCATACATACCTACTAGCAATTTGCTATTCCAAGTAAATTTGACTTGCTTTTATTTTCTCTTCAAATTAAACTCTTACCAGTGTTATGCGAAATTCGGTTAGTAAAGCTCTCACGAACCGGAAGGCACACTTTACTTTTTCCTGTTCTTAAAATTTTGACATTGTGGTCTCTTATGTTGAGTTGTTATGCTTGCAAGTTGTAAGTTGGATTCTAGCCCAGCCATGCTGTCATGGGGCAAGCTTTCAACATTGCACTTCTTATTTGAGTTGATATTGTGATCTTTTGTCTATGGATGCCCGTGGTGTGAAATGAATTGGGAATCTTGTAGGGATCATGGAGTTTGTATATGTGTTAGGGAAACGCCGGGCCGCCAATCTAAGCCATGCATAATTCATGGTGGAAATTTGCAGCATACCCATGGTGAACATTCGATGACGCATCTCACAATAAAAAGCTAAACAAAAGGCAAATAAAAGAGATGTCGAGGTGTTCATTGTCTGCTTGTCCTGTCATTTTTGTGTGGGTTTGTTCCATGTCATCGGGCACGAAGGTACCCCATTGGCGGTTCTCAATGATATGCATATACTTACAATGACAAGAGCCTTGCTTGGGACTCTAAGTAAAGTAGCATGAGGTTTGGGTACTCGTATTCACGGGACACGAGGTTTTCAACTTATGATTTGTCAAGCATATGCATCATAATTGTTCTCGCATTAACTTTAACCATTCAAGATGCTTATGATGGGGGCAATGAGAGCTCAAAGCCGGTAAGTACCATAATTTTTGAAGGTTATAAAACTTGCAATCACTGCTTCCCTCTGCGAAGGGTCTTTCTTCTACTTTTATGTTGAGTCACCACCTTCTTTCTTTATGCACCATTAAGAGAGCATAGTTGTCATTCTTAGTGTGATATGCATTGTCCCAAAGTTCATTGATTGATTCATATTGTTGGTTTCACTTGTTCTTAAATTATTTGTATCTAGTCGCCCTCTTAAACTTGAAGGTGTCCTATGCATTTATGTTTTGCTCTCTTTGAAGGACAAGCTGAAAACCATTTGTATGTTTTTCCTTATGATTTGAACACACGTTTGACTTTCATTGTTTCATTTTCATGATCTTTTATTTGTGTTCATTTGCATGTTTACAACATGGTTGCTAAGTTCTTATTGTCATGATTATATCTTCATGCCCATGTTTTAAGTTCTTATGATCCCAGCTCACCAATGCTTACATATATGATCAAGATTGTGTAGGTGCATGTCACCTCAAAAATTATTCTTTTGTTATCACTTACCTACTCGAGGACGAGCAGGAGTTAATCTTGGGGATGCTTGATACGTCTCAAACGTATCTATAATTTTTGATGCTCCATGCTTGTTTTTACACCATTTGCCTATTGTTTCGTTACACTTAGTGGCACTTTTATGCATTTTCCGGAACTAACCTATTAACGAGTTGCCACAGTGCCAGTTCCCTGTTTTCTGCTATTTTTGTGTTTCAGAGTGATACACAGGAAATATTCTCGGAATTGGACGAAACCACATCCTGAAGTCTTATTTTACCCGGAAGCTTCCAGAGATCCGAAGGAGAGTAGGAGGGGGGCCACCAGGGCCCCACACGCAGGGGCGGGGCGGCCAGCCCCCTGGCCGCGCGGGGCCCGCGTGAGGGAGCCTGGCTCCTCCTCTGACATCGCCCCTTCGCCTATAAAGACCCCCCGACGGAAAAAACCTAAGTACCCGATCAATTTTCCAAAACACATCGTGATCTGCCGCCGCCGTCGACCCAAAGATCGGGAGGGTCCAGAAGCTCTTCCCGGCACCCTGCAGGAGAGGGGAATCGCCACCGGAGGTCTTCTTTATCGCCATGCTTGCCTCCGGAGCGATGAGTGAGTAGTCTACCTTGGACTATGGGTCCATAGCAGTAGCTAGATGGTTGTCTTCTCCACCATGTGCTTAATGTTTAGATCTCATGAGCTGCCATACATGATTGAGATCACCGTTATGTAATTCTACATGTTTGGTTTGTTGGGATCCGATGAATATTGGTGTTTATGATTAAGTTGCTGTACTGAATTATATCTTTTGTTATCTCTATGTTGTTTATGATCTTGCATGCTCTCCGTTGTTAGTAGCTATCTTGGCCGAGTAGTTGCTAGTGACTCCAAGAGGGGGTATTTATGCTCGATAGTGGGTTCATGCCTCTATTTCACCTGGGGGAGTGACAAAAACCTCTAAGGTGGTAGATGTGTTGTTGCTACTAGGGAGAAAACAACATTCATATGCTCAAGGGCATATGCTTTGTTTACATTACACACTTTGCTTAATGCAATTATCTGTTGTTCGCAACTTAATACTTCTATGGTGTTCGGATTGATATCCCCGGGAGTGGATTATTAGTCATATATGCAGTTGGATGGCGGTCTATGTATTTTGTTGTAATGCCCAGAGTAAATCTCATAGTGATCTTCTTGACATATCACGTTTATCTTTATTCTATCAATTGCCCAACTGTAATTTGTTTACCCAGCATGTGCTATTTTATCTATGGAGAGACACCACTAGTGAACTGTGGACCCCGGTCCTATTTCCATCATATTGCTATCACCTGTTTACTTTACTCGTACTGTTTACTTTACTCGCATACTATATTGTTTTCCACTCGATACGCTCATAACCTTTGTTTCAAGCAAACCGGTGAGATTGACAACCTCATCGCAAGTTGGGAACAAAATATGTGTTTGTGTGTGTGCAGGTTCCGCGTTGCTACTGGCCAAAGACGAGTCAACAAGTATCGTTAACGGCGCCCTTGTTGGAGTGTTACTAAGCCAGTGCGCATCACCTTCAGTCGTCATTGTCTCTCATCTTCTGACCGACATTAAACCTTGGTTTCTTAACTGAGGGAAAACTAGCTGCTATACTCATCATACCTTCCTCTTGGGGTTCCCAACGGGCTGGTTATCCACCACACACAAGGACCGTCTGCTCCCACGCTAGCATCAGTCGCTCCTACGGATCCATCACTGACACGTTCTATGAACAAGGGCCGTCCCCAGCGGAGAACTCAGACAGTCCCATACCCGAACTGCGACCGGCACAATACGATTACCTTCGTAGCACCAAGTTTTCTATTATAAAAACATTCTCAGATGTTTACTTTCCAAATCCATACTCATGCTAAAATACCCGGCTCGTATCGATGGCTCCTACGAATCTATCACCAAATACCGACACCGATGAATTAAACCACAAATACTTCACCAGAAGTTCACATATCTCTACCAACTAGTATAGATGAATTTGAACAGCAAAGTATACTTCACAAAGTATATGAGAGATGTATAAAGCAGCTTGCCTTAATCACCGATGTCACTCTCAAAATAATGATCCAGATTGACGTTTCAGCCAATTGAAAACCAGCGATCAGATAAACCAATAGTACTATAGTAGTGCTATTCTGCAAATCAATCGCATCGACCCTCCTCTACAGTATACTAGCACCTCCAGCTACGCTCCTCCAGATAACAGTATCTCCTCTTAGATCCTCACTCTCTCACTCGCTATGCCACACAATCTCTGAGTCGCTCGCTCTATGTCAATGGATCGATATGTTGGTGTGGTGCTGACTGCCGAGCGTTTGAGCTAGCAGCTATTTATAGGAAGGGAGCAGGTGTATACGCTGACTAAGAAATATCTAACCGCTTGCCGTCTTACCGCCTGACAGTGTCTAAAATATCTAAGATATTTTGGGATGACCCTTCCACGCTACCTCACACGCGTCGGTTACTCACAGGTTCACTACCATGCAGAACTCCACGCAAGAGACCTTGCCGATTAAGCTAGCTCTGCTTCTGATATGAAGCCACGTCGACTTTCCTAATTAAATACTCCAGTACTAATTTTGGTTTTGGCACACAATCGTATTCTACTACTGATTACTCCATCAACGCATGCATGTATCAGATAGCTACTGGATAGCTTGATCGATGCATGTAGTATATATTTTGGCAGTACTACTCGATATGCACCAACAGGTCAGCTTATATTGGACTAACTCCTTTAATTTCTATTGCATGTAAAAATTAGCATTTAACTTAAAACTAGGATTAGCAAAAATCAAAGCAACCTAGAGTTTGATTATCAGCTAACTCAAATTAATTACTAACTTGAAATTTCGGGTTATCACAATTTCTCCCTTAAAGAAAATTTTAATCAAGTTCTAGAATCATTGAACTAAGGCGCTATGAGAATGACTATAGATTGAGCTTTAGATGTAAACAAAATAGTTAGTTTTGCATGAGTTAATGAGAAATTATTTTAATTCCACTATCATTGATTGTTCCGTAAAATAGGAAACTACATAGCAAGGTATGGGTACCTATTTTTTGTTTTTCCCTATGGAGGTTGTATTTTACAAGGAATAGAATAAACTACATTGAATATATATTAGGTCTAGACCGGTTGGATACTTTTGTATCATGGTTAGTACAATGGGCCTATTACATTATCACTACTCCCTCCGTTTTTATTACCTCGCATTATAGGTTTAGTTAAAGTCAGATTTTGTAAATTTCGATTAGGAATATAGGAACAGCTACCAACATTCAAAATATTAAATGCATATAATATGAAAATATATTTCATTGCGATTCTAATACTATATATTTAATTTATACATGCTAATATTTTTCCTAAATATCTGGTCAACATTAAAAAGTGTGACTTTGACTAAACCCAAAGCGCAAAGGTAAATAAAAATGGAGAGAGTATTAGAGTGTGATATTTATATGAAAAGAAAGATCAATTGGTCGGTTAGTTTGAAGTCCAAACACTTGATAATGGGTGTCTTACTTTCTAGTTACTTTATATTATTTTCCTATGGCTACTTAATTGTTATTCGGCTACCAGTTCTGTTATAGTGACAAAACCATAACTCGTTCTGGCTTTCTTTCATGGCGGAACTTATTCGCTTTATTACGTGATGGGAGTGGTGTTCTCGCTCTTTGATGCACTTGCTCCCTCTATTTAAAATATATCTTAGAAGCATTTTGAAATGTTAAAAGAAAATCAAACAAAAAAATTGCGCTTACATATTCACATGCTACATGCGCACAAATTCATTTCACGGAAAAATCGACTCGTTACATTCTGCGTGAAAAAAATGATAAAATTTGGTGCTAAAAGAAGTCTTTTCACCCACTCAAAATCAGACTTTTGTTCCCTGCCCCCAAAAAGAAAAGGCAGACTTTTTGTTGCAATTATTGAAAACAATATCCTTATATCCTTGCTTGGCTAGCATTTCTTCGGTCATCACTCGATTCAGTTAACACAGACAAAAATGTCAACTAGCCAGAACTGTAGCTGTAGTCTTGTAGAGATCACCCAAGGGGCATCAAATTAAACTCACACATACGAGTATACGACAGCCGACATGCTTGAAATACTTTGATTACATACTGGAATAGATAGAGTAGAGGTGTTGCCCACTGGTGCAACCACTCCAATGCATCTTTGTTAACCTTTTTTCCCACACTCTGGAGTTCAGTTTCCTGACTTTGACAGCCGGCTATGTTTCCGTTGAAACTGTCTGTTTAGCTTGATGCTACATCGGCCGACTTGTCTGGTAGCAGGTTTGAAAATTGAAACTATGGCGATTATCTTCTGGATGGTCGTATTCCCCGATCCCCGTCAAAGAAGATTCTTGCTACAGGAAAGCTTGTGTACGTAGGGAGACTGGGCCGGCAGGTCGGCCATGCGCGGCGCAGACGTCGACGGCGCCCTTCCAGTCCGCGCACGTTGCAGCACGCCGGCGTCGCCACATTGAATCTATATGATTTTGTGAAACGAATGTATCTATATGATTTTTAGTGTATAGGTTCACATTGAATCTACACACTAAAAAATATCTGGATACATTTGTTTGACACAAGCTAAAATATCTTATATTTTAGAACGGAGGAAGTATGATACAATTTGTAGATTTGAAACTATATATATAATTAGATCTACATGTTTGGTATTTTGTGTAGTCTAAAATATAAGGTACTCCCTTCGATCTATAATACTCTTTGCTAATACAGGTGCATTTAGACATATTTTAGTGGTAGATACATCTGTATTTTTGAAGAGTAATATGAATCGGAGGGAGTATTTAAACATATTTTTTTTCATGTTTATGGAATAAATAGTTCGTTATATAGTATATATTTTCAATTTTTTGAAACTGAGAAATATAATTTTTGACAAAAAAAAAAACCCGGTATTACTAGTACTTATGTACAACAAATCTCCACTCGAGCTAGACCTCGATCTCATGTTCAGAATCAGACCTCATGCTTCGGGGCGCGGGGGGCGGTGGCGGCGGCGCTTGCCGACGTCGGCGCCCACCGCCCAGCCCGGCTCGGCTTCTCCCGTTCCTGAGCTCTTCCCACACTGCACCGAACTACCGAAAACGATGTTTCAGGCTCTCTAGCTAACCAGAGTACAGTTGTTTAATTCCGTGCACACAATGTTTTTATGCGGTATCTGTTCACCGCACGATGCGAGACCGCACACCGGATTCACCTTTTCTTTTCTTTTGCGAATCACCGGATTCACTACTGCATTATTCCTTTGCTGTCGCAGACTGGCAGCAGTGCGTTAGTGCCAGCCACGTGCCGGCGCCATAAACAGAAAACGGCAGGGTCTCTCTCATCATCGGAAATATGCGACATATGCATCCAGGGCCTGATCGATGTGACACGCATGCAAGTGAGTTTTTGTTTTTTGAGGAAACTCTTCCGGGGCATCCATATTATTTCGGCTGCTCACTTGCTTAGTAGGCCCATCTTCATAGGCTTATGAGTTATGACCCCTGAGGCCCACCAGCCCAGCGCCACGGCCCTCGTCCCTGGGCCGTGAACTCAAGCTTTACATTTGCCGTATGCGCCAGGAGTCACCGTTCCGAAATGTCAACTCTCCACCCCGAATTGACCGTGTCTGCTCCGCCAGCCTACCTTTTCAACTACAAACAAACAAACAAACAAAAACTTACTTGGTACATAGGTATACACTAGTTGAGTGCCCGTGCGTTGCCACAATTCTCGAGTTTTGGTTCACGAGTAAAAATGATGAAAATAAAAATTAATTTTAGCTTGCTAACAACTCTTTAGTTGAATACATGTGCGGCTTCTGAAGTTTTTTCTAGACATACATGTAAGTTCAAATACACATAGAAGTTTTCATGACAGAAGAGATAGCCACGCAACACTTCGAAAATGATATAATTCGTATTTGCATATAGTCTAATCGAATAAACTGTATAGTTTAACATCAAAAAGATATAATCATGTAATATTGCCTAAGATTTTTAGATTTTTGTTCAAGACAATTTTGAAGTAATAGCTTTCATACTGGACCACCCATGCTATGTACAAACCAGATGGTCAACGGCATGTTCCGAATGAGGTTATGAACCATGCATGCATGCTTATTTAAATTTATAAGTTACATAGTGAAAACAAAGTTTCAAGAAACATACTCCCTGTGGAAGATAAAGTTTGAACAAACATGTTGTTAAAAAAATATAAAGTCTTATAATATCAAATACATATAATATAAAAGTATTTTCCATGATAATTCTAACGATATCTATCTTATATTGTAAATATTTATATTTTTTCTTGTATACGTAGGCAAAGTTAATAAAGTTTGACTTTGACTAAATCTAGAATACAGAGTAATTTAGGACGGAGGGAGTATATTCTAATTTGCTTTGTTCTATCAATTTATTTGACCATGAGAAAATTATAGGTCTAGCATCTAAGTGATATCCGAAGCTCAAAGCAATACATGCATGAATGTAATTTGTTGTAGGACTACCTTTCGACATGAGTCAATGAATGATCTGCCGTAAAAACTACACTCCATCGATTACTGCAATGGATGATCTGCTAGCTTCAGTTAAATTAGATCCTAGAAGATTGTACACTGAGTTTAAAGACTGACAAAATAATCAAAGATTTACTATACCAGTTCAGACATCTATTCGCGTACAGATGCAAACATGCAACAACTGATCGCCGCACGATCAACCACGTGCTCCTGTCCATTCAAGGGACATACAAAAACTACGGAAAATTGATCTCTATAGGTCATACTTAATGTGTCAATATCTTGTTGTAAGTTACTCCCTCCGTTTCAAAATATAAGATGTTTTAGGTTTGGAAAGCAAATGTATCTAGACACGTTTTAGTGTGTATATTCGAGTGAACCTACACACTAAAAGATGTCTAAATACATTTCCTTCACAAAGTTAAAACATCTTATATTTTGAAACGGAGGAAGTATTACTGAAAAATAGTACTGTATTTTCCTTTTAATGCTCTTATATGTACTAAAATCAATTGATTTCACATCTTGTAAGTCTAAACGAAGTCAGGTGCTCAACTATTCGATCAAGTAAGCAAAACAATACGAAGGAATAGGGCAGCGTGTTTTTAATATAGTACCATGTCGAGGACAGAGTCGATGAGCTTGACGTCCTCCGTATAGTGGCCCTTGGCCCAGTTGCTTCCATCACCGGACTGCCTATGGGTGAAGTTGTCTGGGATTAAGAGCATCTTCACCGTCCCCCCGACTCGGCCCCTGGACGTCATTTTTTACATCCGAACGGCGATATTTGGCCTAATCGCGTCCCCGGTTTCTCGTTTTCGCTCGGATTTGGGCTTTCATCCATCCGGCGAGCCCAGGCCATCCCCGGCTTTCCGAGGCGCGCTCGGGGACTCCGGACGAAACGAAAATGCGCGAAACGGCGAGCGGGCCTGCGGTGTCAGCGAGAGAAAGGGTAGTTCCCCGCCATTAATTTCGTTTCCCTCCAAAATACGTCGCATATACCCATTTTCCCCGCCGAAATCCCCCACAGTTGCAGCTCCTCCTCTTCTCTTCCACCACCATGCCGCCGAAGAGGATCGTCGACGACGGCGCGCCAAAGGCGAGGAAGCCGCGGGCCCCAAAGAGAGGCCGCCGGGCATGACAAACGCGGCGTGGGCGGCGGACGTGGCGCGCCGGGAGACCGAAACTCGCGGTAGGGCAGAGAGGGAGAAGAAGCTCGCGGCGAAGAGGGCGGCGGCGGCGGCGGCGGACGAGCAGGCGAGGCTGGTCTCCATGGCCATGGGACAGCCGCGCGTTGGCTAATTCCCCGCCGGTTCATGGCCAATCCAAGGTACGATCGGCTCACCTTCCACCTACTCGCCGGCGGCGTCGTCGCCCATGTTCCACGAGACCTACGTCCCCGCCATGTCGAGGTTCACCCCGTCGCCGCCGGAGTACGACGCCGCGATGCACGAGGGCATCTCGCCTGCCCTGCGCTGAGGGCCGCTCTCCTACGGGATGCCGCCGCCGAACGACGGTGTGATGCACGACATGATCACGTCGGGCTCCATGGCCGCCGCGGCGAACCCGGGTTTCTTCACACAAGAGGAGGCAAGGGCGACGGAAGCCGTCGCGGCGGTGTCGCGGGGTGGCGACGACGGGCTCGGAGATGCCACGCAAGACGTCGATGAAGAAGAAGAGGAGCACGTCCAGGTCGACGAGGAGGACGACGCGCCTGAGCCGACATCGACGGCGAAGGGGCGGAAGAAAAGGAAGAAGACCTCGCCGCCGACCGAGCCACGGGTCAAATGGACGGGCAAAGAAGAGGAGTGCCTCGCCGAAGCTTGGAAGACCGTTTCCACGAATGGCATCACCGGCGCCAATCAAAACTTTGACACATATTGGCAGCGGGTCAAGACGGCGTTCGACGAGCGCAAACTCATCGATCCCTACTTCAACAAGACGGTGATGGTCCACGGCGAGAAGGCCATGGCCACGCATTGGGGGATCATGCAGGCGGCGTGCAACAAGTGGCACGACATACAAGAGGAGATCGCCGATCGTCTGATTAGCGGCGCCGACTTCGAGACCAAGATATGCTTACTCGCTTTCTCCTTCGACATTGGATCGCCGAGTTGTGATGACGCCGACTTCTCTGTGCAGATGCGGCGGGCATTCGACATGTATGGCGACGACTCCGATGGCCAGCAGTTCAAGTACCTCAACGTCTTCGCCCGCATCGAGGACTGCGAGAAGTGGGCGGAAGTACGCCGGACCCTCTCGGAGAACAAGGACGAGCAGTACAACCCCGACGCTCCCGCCGCTGCCGCGTCGGCGGGCCGCCCCGAGTTCGGCCAAAAGAAGCTGAAAGAAATGAAAAAGTCTGGGGCTCCAGCCGACAGATTGCAGGCGTCTTTCGAGAAATGCTGGGCCGACGCGAGGGCGCATAACGCCGGGAGAGACACCAAGTACGACGCGCGCTGGAAGCAGATGCTCGCCAACCAGGGCACCCGGATCGCCTTGCTCCAGACAACATCCGCGGCGAAGAAGAGGAACACCGACCTGGCGTTCCTGATCGGCGGCAACGACACTGCGATGGACGAGGAGATGAGGGCTTGGTACGACGCTCATCGCCAAGCCATCCTCCACCCTCCGTCGACTGCGTCATCCTCCCCTTTGACGACGTCCACTCCGGCGGACGAAACTACGCCGCCCGAGACGGCGCAGGAAGGCACCGTCGACGAGCCTGTTCTAGTCTAGTCTAGTTTTTTGTTTCGATCGCCGAATTGTGGCTGATCCGATCGCCGAACTTTGTGCGATGCTTTTGTGTAGCGGACGGGAAGACGCTATTTTGAAACTATATCCGCGAACGCCGGGGTGACGACTGAAAAAAATCTCCCACCCACGCCCGTTTTATATCCTATTCGGGCGAAAATATCGCCGGATTTCGGCCCGGGGGCCTCAAACGGCTGGAGATGCTCTAAGATTTTGTTGACGGTACCGGAGTGGAGAGAGTCCATGTGGACAGACATCCAGGCCTCAAGCTGTCGCATCATTAGAGCAATATTCAATCTAGATCCCATGAAGCTCCCCTACTACGAGTAATGAGCGTGTAGGTGCAAATAATATGCATTCTTGTGATCACACAAATTCTGGATAAATATGTACTTTTTGTAAAAAAAATCTTATGTAGCCAGTATATAAGAATTGTACCTTCAAATAGTCAGGCTTCAACACAGCCCCAATGAAAGTACCTAGATGTTCTACATTGCTTAAATGATGCTTCACAAATCCACGTATGTGCATCTCATAGATTACAAGGTCCTTCTGATGATACCATAGAGGTAGGTCGACTTGCCAATCAAACCGCATATGGAAACCTTTTTACCGCATTTCCAATTAAACACCTAAGACAATGTAACAACAAGTACGTAGATGCAATTACACTTAATTCCCAAAAAATAAATAATACGATTCAAGGATCTTCAACATCAGCAAGTCAAATTTCAGCAGGCATATATAAATGTATAATGATAATTCTTTTTGTAATCATGTACTCTCTCCGTTTCAAAATATAAGATGTTTTAGGTTTATGAAGCAAATGTATTTAGACATGTTTTAGTGTGTATATTTGAATGAATCTACACACTAAAAAATGTCTAAATACATTAGCTTCATAAAGCTAAACCATCTTATATTTTAAAACAGAGGGAGTATGTCTTAGGCAATGAAACAAATATGATTCAAGAGGAAGGAATTGAGAAACAAATGCAGCCGGTATAGACATATAGTCAGTAATTCAAGTATACCATGTTGTACGGAAGAGGGATCATGCCACCCATTTGAGGTCAGCATTTGCCAATCGCCACCAGACGCCAGAACACCATACTCTCATCGGCTTATCACTGCTCGGAACTAAAAAGGCAGAGAAAGTAAGAACATCACCACCAGCATTTGCCAATTGCTTCATCACCTTAGCATACGGATCCACCACCACACTGAACGGAAGCATCAAAATACTGGCCGCGGAGAGGGGTGAAGGAGCCATCGAACCTCTACACCTAGAGCATATAGATAAAAGGCATTCCTGCCCGACTTTAAATTAATAAAGCCGTCAAGAGTTCACAACAACAAACAGATTCAGTACAATACCCTTACAAAGGCGAAAATTCACAAGGCAACACTTGCCTTGCGCACCCCACAACGATAGCAAAGAAGTTTTAAACAGTTTGCTCATGCAACGACAGCTTGTCCTTGAGAAGAAGTAACTCTTGTTTGACGATACAAGGAGCGAAGGGCTTCAACCATGGCGTCGAGCTTGTCAACGTGCTTCTCCTTCAAGAGGGGCCTCCACAGCTGTAGAAATATTGCAGTTTTGAAGAAGCAGTCAGCAGGTTGCTTGGGGAAAGTATTTTCAATGGTAAGCTTGTTACGAATGAGCCAGAGTGCCCAATATTGAGCTGCAAACAAAACCCAAAAAGATTGACTCAAACTAGGGGTAAGCTGGTTTAAAATTGAAAGGAAATCAGGAAGGCTTTGAGGGTTCCACTGAACTCAAAATGCTTCTCTGATTCCACTCCACATCAATCTTGCAAAAGCGCACGAGAAGAAAATGTGACTAATTGATTCCACTCTACCACACAGGGCGCACTGTCCATTAGATTTACCATGACGACGATTAATCTGCTCGTTAACAGGCATCTTCCCCTTAGCCATCTGCCAGAGGAAAATTTTGATTTTGAAAGGGAGCTTCGCTTTCCAGAGTAGTTTTTCTTGAGGAAGGCTGGGACCTTGATTTATTTTACGATATAGTGAGGACACAAAAAACTTCCCCCCAGGTTCCAGAGCCCACTTGACTTGATCATCAATAGCTGTAGGATGAAACTGATGGAGGTCCTGCACTAGGAGCTCCCAGCCAAGCATTTCTTCCGGACCAAAGGAGCGTCTGAACTGAAGAGTGTTTGGAGAAATTGGAAGAGCTTGAGCAACCGAGATTGTTTTTGAGTTACAAATATCGAAAAGTCTCGGGAATTTGATGGCCAGGGGGCCCTCCCCTTGCCACCAGTCAATCCAGAAGAGGATCTTTTCCCCAGAGCCAAGCTGGTATTTTGCTCCTAACTTAAATAGGTGTTTGATCTTATTGATACTGCGCCAGAATTGAGAGCCACCCTGGCTGTTACGGGCAAAGATATTGTCAACACTCAAATATTTGGCCCGTAGTAACTTGTACCACAAATTATGATGCTCTGCTGGATCAAAAATTCTCCAAATCCATTTAACCATCAGGGCTGCATTGAAAAATCTTGAGTTAATGATTCCGAGCCCTCCCTGGTCCTTTGGTCGACACACTTCCGGCCAATTAACCCAGTGATAACTGCGTTTGTCTGAGACACCATCCCAGAAAAACCTTGCTAAGATCTTATCGAAAGATGCATGAGTGTCGTCAGCTAGAAGAAAAAGACCCATCGCATACATAGTCAGGCTGGACAGGGATGAGTGTATGAGAGTTAATCGAGCTGCAGAAGACATGAACCGACCCTGCCATGGATCAACTCGATGTCCCACCTTGCCAACCAGGCCTTCCCACTCGACCATGGTTAGAGGTCGATCAGCCATTGGGAATCCAAGATATGTGAAAGGAAACGATCCCTGCTTGCAATTTAGGGCATTTGCCACTCTGGCTTGCTCTTCCTGGGATGCGCCCATGACAATGACCTCACTCTTGAGGAAATTAATCTTGAGACCAGATAGAATTTCAAAAGCAATCAAAAGGAATTTCAAGTTAGCTAAGGTATTATCATCCAATTCGAGAAGAAGAATTGTGTCATCTGCGTACTGGAGGTGAGTCACTCCTCCCTGGATCAAGTGTGAAACAACACCCTTAATGTGTCCAGCTCTACTAGCCGCATCTATCATGGCAGAAAACGCATCAGCCATGAAGTTGAATAGCAAGGGGGAGATGGGATCGCCCTGACGAACACCTCTCTTATTACGAAAGAAGGGTCCAATCTCCCCATTAAGTTGGATTGCGGTTTGAGCCCCACTAACTAACTGCATCAACCTATGCACATTGCCTCCCTCGAAACCCTTTCGAGAGAGAACAGTTCTCAGAAATGCCCAGCTCACTCTGTCGTAGGCCTTCTCAAAATCTAGTTTCAAGATTACTGCACGCTGACCAGAGAATTTGATTTCATCCAGAATTTCATGCAGAGCCAGAGCACCATCGTGAATAAGTCTACCTTTGATGAAAGCAGTTTGAGTAGGAGAAATCACCCGATGCGCTATCGGTGTTAACCTACTGGCAAAAGCTTTGGAAATGAACTTAAAGATTACATTAATCAGCGCAATGGGACGGAAGAGTTTAATAGAATCTGCTCCTGGCACCTTGGGTAGAAGAGTTATAACAGCAAACTTGAGTCTAGAGATATCCAGTCTACCCAGAGCAAAATCATTGAGTATGCGCAGGATAAGATGTTTTAGCATTGGCCAGAAAGATTTGAAAAAGGCCACTGGGAAGCCATCTGGCCCAGGTGCCGTATCAATCTTGGTTTGAGCACGGACCTCGTCTAGCTCCTGCTGGGAAAAGGTTAGGGCAAAAGCCTCATTTTCCACAGCAGATACCCGAGAGCCAACGTCCCACAGGTCGTTAACAAGGGTAAGAAGCTGAGGTTCATCCGTACCCATCAGCTCACGATAGAAAGCATACACATGCGCTTGAATATCCTGCTGATCAGAGATTGGACCTGATGGAGTAGAGAGAGTGGTGATAGCGCATTTTCTCCTTCTCCCATTCGCAATGGCATGAAAGTAAGCTGTGTTAGCATCCCCTTGAACTGTCCATTTTATGCGGCTGCGTTGTCTCCAGTAGTCCTCTTCCTTCTGATAGAGGTTAACTAGGGTTTCTTCGAGATGATACCGCTGCATTCAACCTTCATCATTCAGTCCTATTCCATCTGAAACAAGATCCAGCTCTTGTATCTGTTGGAGAATAGAATCCTTCTCAAATCTTAAGTCTCTACGAAGATTGGCACCCCAGCCCTTGAGATATCGTCGGAGAAGGCCAATTTGGTGATGCCAGAAACCAATGGCGTCGAAGAAGCTTCCTTGGGTAGGGACGAAAGTTCCCCATTTAGCCTTGATCATGTCTGAAAACCCTGGCATCGACAGCCAGGAGTTCTCAAAGAAAAATCTGCTTGCCCTAGGGGCCAAATCTGCCCCAGTGGCAAAGACCAGGGGAGTGTGATCGGATCCTATGCTAGATTCAGCCACCAGCGACAATAAGGGAAAGGTGATCTCCCACTAGGGAGAGATCAGAACCCTGTCCAATACACTACGAACAGGATTCAGTTGCTTGTTTGTCCAAGTGAAACGAGCCCCAGATCGAACAACTTCTCTAAGCTGCAAGCGAGCAATGGAATCATTGAACATGTTAACCCTAGGCCAATCGATATTTCTGTTATTCTTGTCATTTCTTCCTCTAATCAGATTAAAGTCTCCAGCCACCAAGACTGGAGAAGTTGCTCGAGAGACCACTTCCTCCAGCTCTTGGAGGAACAGAGATGAGCGACTGTGATCAGCAGGACCATAAACCCCCACAAACTGGAAGAAGAAATGAGAGGCTTTTAGAACAAGCTGGGTTGAGATAAGGAACTCTCCCTTATGAACCACCCCAACATCAAAACAGGAGTCTCTGAAGCCAACCAAAAGGCCACCTGAGTGGCCAGAAGCCGGAAGCCAAGTCCAGAAGAATTTATCCCCAACCTCTAAACTCTCCAGCTCTTGGAGAGAGAAGTCTTGTCTAATAGTTTCCTGAAGGAAAAGAATATCAATGTGCGCGTTTCTAAGGAAACCAAAAGGCCAACCTCTAAACCACCCCAACATCAAAACAGGAGTCTCTGAAGCCAACCAAAAGGCCACCTAGAGCATATCATGTAGCCTGAATTAGAGTGTGTAGTGTGTGACCATAATTGAGATCATTTGGGTCCTAGCAATGCCGAGCTCGAAAAAATCACACGACCGTCGGCGCTTACGGGGGATTAGGGGGCAGAGGAGATCTGATTTCGTTGGTGGACGACGACATCATCCAAGAAGTGGCAGCTGCGCCTAACCCTAATCATGCGATCACCGACGCCATGGCACACCAGCCGCCAAACAGACCTTGCATCCCCGAGGGTGATGGCATCCGTGGGAAAGCACCAAATTCGCGTCACTACACCTCAAATCCGAGGTCGTGGCCTCTTCCTGGATCCTCCGTCCTCATCCTTGGATAGGGCTACATGAATAAGAATGAAATACATAGGCTACAAATAAGACCCTCCCAATAAGCCCGGCCGTCGGTGTTGGAGGCGATTGTGGACATGGCCACCAGTGTTGGGAGCGATGGGGAGCGGGGCGGGAGATGCCGGACCTGGGAGTGGACCAGTCGCCTGCAGATCGAGCCCCCGGCAAGACTCCATCAGCCGCCCGCGACGGTGTGGACCAGGTATGCTCCCGGACAAGTTCGATGGCCCCGAACTCCGCATCCCTCCTCGGCTTCCTCTCTCGCTCACGCAGCCTCGATTGATGTGATGTGATTGTATACCGGAATTTATGTCCCCTATTAATGTCCTTATTGTATCCTCGTATTAATATTCCTGTAATATGTAAGGGGTATTTTCATCAGTCAAATGTTGTATTTTGAGTGGGTGGCTTCACCACCAACTCAAAAACAAAATAGTACAGAGATTGTCAAGTTTTATCACAAGTGTTGTATCAAAAGAGGAGTTACTTCCTTTGTCCACAAATAAATATACATTTGGCTCCAAAAGTTGTCCATAAAAATGTGTACTTCTCTCTTTTTAATATACTTTTAAGTAGAAAAAAAATTCTCTCTCATCACACACGGGAATCAAGGCTAATAAAATTTTGTCATTTCTCTATAGGCACTTAGCTCATTGGAGATTGAGAAATAAAGAGGAAAGAGATGGTGGATGCAACCTTTCCAATGCAAAAAATCTTATTTTTCTTGAAAAAAACACAAATATACACTCTTTTATAGACAGAGAGAGTATGTCACAAGTACGGGTGCAGAAATTGTATTTGGCTACAGCGTGACTATGACACCTGACTAGGAAAAATGCATTTAGAGTCCGAGCTTACTGGAACCTTTTATTTAAAAATTCAAATATATATTTTAAAATTTCAATTTATTTAGAAAACAATATGTTCATATAGATAATGATGTACTTTATAATTACAAAATATCAATCCTAATACATTGTATTATGGGCTACATAAAAAATAAAATGTGACAAGATTTAAGGAGCACTATTTACAAATCGAGATCCATAATTTTGTTTTTTATATGTAGAGTATAATACGATTTATTTTGGATTGGTAATTTGCATTCATAAAGTATATATCATTGCCTATATATGTGTATATTTTTTAATTTTTTTTTAGATTGTAAAAAATGTAACTTTCAAATGTTCAAAACAAAGGGCTCTAGTGAGCCCGGGAGACAAATTAACGCACTTGACCTTTTCTTTCTATCATGTTTCATCTATCGTGTTATCTTATCATATTTGCTACTGTATATTTTTTATCACTTGCCACAATCTACTAGGAGAATAATTATAGCCTCTGCAACACCAACATTGTCAAAAAATACCTAGTTGCATCCTCCCAATCATATCTTATCCATCCCTGCCTCCAACAGTCCACTCTTGAGTCGTCATGTAGAAGGAGGCCTTATTTCTCGGATTATGTATGTAGTTTAGTGTAGGTTTGCAATTTGTTTTCTTCATATGTTATCTGGCTCATCATGTCAGACAACAACCCGCAGTTGCACTAATCACTCTCCAATCTCTCCATCGTCACGCGGCGGGTTACCTTCGACAACAACCATAGGTTAGTGAGACTGCTGCAAATTTAGGGTGTTCGGCCTTGCCAACTAAATCTCTACTATTTATAAAGACATAAACTTGACAGGAAAATTAGATCCCAGCCATTCATATGCATCCATCAAACGTCTCTGCTTCCTCTGTTCTCTCCTCCGAATTTCATGGCTCTTCCCCGTCCGCGAGACTTCTCCTCATCCGCAATCATCTCCCTCACATCTCTTCCCTCAAAAAAAATCTCTACTACTCCTATTTATAAAGGCATAAACTTGACAGGTCATATGCATCCATCGAACGTCTCTGCTTCCTCTGTTCTCCCCTCCGAATTTCATGGGTCTTCCCCATCCGCGAGACTTCTCCTCCTCCGCAAACATATCTTCCCTAAAAAAAAGCTCTATCGCATCTCCACTGCTGCCACAATGACAAGACCTTGGCCACACCCGCACCTGGGGACGTCCAGCTGCAGGACGCAGCGGCGGTCGCCATGCCCTGGACCTCTTATCGAGCAGCAGCTTGGCACCACCGCCCCCACGAGGCCAGCAGCTCAACCTCGCCACACCATCTTGGCGGCCGCCAACGAACCAATCCTCTCCTGCACCACTTCACGACGCACCGTCTTCGCTGCCACCAACGGACCAATTCTCTTCTACACCACGACGTCGGCGCAGAGGCGACAGTCCCCTCCGTGAGCCGCCAGATCTTGGACCGACAGATGGCGCCGCATTGATGAGGACTAGGTTTATTATATAGGGAAGGATGTGAACCGAAGTATATATTGGTTGTCATTTTTAATATCTTAACCTTGTGTGAACTGCAGAATTATTTCGAAAATGAGGAGAGTTATGCCCATGGTAGCACGGTTTCAGTTTTGAGTTTTGAGTTTGTCCATATCGCTCTGAATTTGTAGGAATGTAAACATGTCACCTTGAACATGTTCATCAGCCTGTGTTAGTCTCTCCACTCTCTACCAAAGTTTTAGATCTAACAACTGACATGTCCATAGTGTACCTAGATCTTCACTTGACAGGCAGCATGTGGCTGCATGAGCCTGTGCATAATTTAGTTAGTAAGTTTGATGTATGACTAATTGTTAAAAACGTCACAGGATTTTATAGGAGCATTCTAGAAGGCTAACTTAACTGATGGTATTCTAGCATCTTAATTATTGGCATAGGAGGAAGACAACCTAACTATTTGGTTACTGTTGGGTATGCTTAGACTACTCATAGTGGGAGTAACATAGCTAGTAACATCACACAGTCCAATGCATTTTGATAACATGACATGCTATTAAGTGAGGAAAGAGAGTGTTGTGGTAACATATTATGTTACTGTAACATCACACCCCCCCAATACACAATGAGTCTATAACCTAATAAATAAGGTCTTGCATGACACTACACATATGTTACTCCCCACTATGAAGGTAGTAACATAGACTAGTAACATCTGCATGACACTAGTCTATTTTACTCCCCACTATAAGCAGCCTTATAATTTACTAGCAATTAAAGTTTAATCCAAAAGAAAGGTAATAAATTAGTCATGTGCATATTTTATTGACATTGGGAGGAATACATATGCTCTATTTCAGGTATATCAGACTTGCTAAGTCCTGACATGGTGCTTTTACTTCAGTGCAGACACCTCGCTAATTTCCTCCGTTGCAACTAGAGTGGGTGTTGATGAGGGTATCAAGGATATTCAGAGGGCAAGTTTTTTTGTTGTTGCAAATGTGCTTCTGTACGTGTTCAGCACCTCTAAACTTTGTACAATTTTATCATTCTAGACGAGGATGGCGAATCGAATGATTTGTCAATCCTTATGGTAGTATATAAGCTGCTGTAGAATTTTACCCAATCCTCTTTTACACTAATGGTATTGATAATTTACATTTATAATGCCATCGTTTTTTATACATATTTATTTTTGAATTTTGATTCATATTAGGAATTACAAAAATGCTCTGTCGAGAGCGTTAGTACCCTCATATATTAACAATGGTGAAAAGTGTCATACCCCCTATGGTACAGGTGTATATAATTAAGTGTAAGCACATCTCAGTCATATTTGAGTTTGAATTCCTGAATTGCTTTGGGAAATTTATCTGATCGGTGTTCCCCTTCTTATAGTATCTTGTAGCAGTTATAGGGGAACAAAGCTTACAGTATTTAAGTAGTTTCATAATGAGGTAATTGCATGGGAGGTACACGAACTTGCAATTCGGGTGCATTTTAGTACACGAACTTGCAAAACGAGTTCGCGCGGTATAGAAACTTGCAATTCGGGTGCAATTTTATACAAAAACGTTCATAGGTCGACACTTGGCATTGCCACGCTGGAAAAGGGTGAGGGCCTAGCGGACGTATGTTTTATAAATAACCCCCTGTAGTTCTTTCATCCTACGAAGCTGTTTCAACCAGAGCGTCGACCAGGCCCGTGTTGCTGCTGAATCCCTAACCCTAGCGGCGACGGCGGCGATTGAGGCGGCGATTCTGGCGGAGGTGACGATGGCGGCTCCTGTGGCGTAGGCGGCGGGACCTCGAGGTGAGGCGGATGGCGTCCTCGTCTGCGATGCGTGTGGAGTTCGACCGTGGCGGCTCAGGCGAGGAGTGGAGGGAGACAGCCGTCGTGTACTGGGGCGGTGGCTCCGGTGAGGCAATCATGGACAACAAGGTGAGCCTCATTCTTCTCTCCTCAGTCTCCATCCTGTTGCTGCTTCCTCTCTTTGTCTACATGCTCTGGTTGCCTGCAAGCTTTTGGTCTGAATGCTCTAGCTAGGAGGAACACTGTCAAATTTGTTTAACTGAAAAGGAGCCACAAATTGTGATTGATTTGTAGAATGCAAGCAAGATGAAGCAAGTGAGTGATGTCATAGAAGAAAATATTTGGCAGAGGAGCAATGTAGCTCAGATGGAGCATTTGTCTGAACAAAATTTAGAGTTAAAAAAAGTTGTAGAAAAGCAAAGGGCTGTCATTGCAAGCTCAAGACCGAGAAGATGATGCACAAGGCAGAAATACAGTGTAGGGATAGAAAAGATTGTGCATTTGTAGTGATGTTTTTCTTGTGCATTGTGTATGCATTGGTAGCTATATCTGTCAGAGGATTTGTCTGAAAACTTGTGCTAGGTTGATGAATTTTATATTGTAATTTGGCCTGGAATCAAATGACATTGACACAAAGTTTGGTGTATATCCTGGAATCCTACATTGCAGTGTTTTCTTGTGAATTTTATATTGTAAACCAAATGACAATGACTGAAAGTTTGGAATATTTAGAGAATCCATCCATTGCACTGTTAACTTGTGAGCTTTGACTGTCTTCTTCTACCTATTTTTGGCAACCTGCTCCTTTCTCTCGCAGATAAGTAGTGCCAGCACCTCCTTGCTTCCTCAACATAGCCGCAGACATGGATAGGAGTAGAAGCACTGGCTCTAGATCCACTGAAGAGAAAGGGAAAGAGATGTTGGTGTACCATAGAAGAAGTGTGCAGGAGAGGGAGGCAGCACAAGCTAGGAGAAGTGTGCAGGAGAGGGAGGCAACACAAGCTAGGAAACCAATGATGGTGTACCATAGAAGAAGTTTTGAGGAGAGGGAGGCTACAGAAGCAAGGAGGAGAGATGAGGCAGAAGCAGTGGAGGCCATGTACAAGCTTCATGATAGTAAGCCTCCCTCTAGTGCAGAAATATTATGGACTCGGCAGTGTACTTACAATAATACTATGGAGCGATACCAAATGCTTCATGAATTCATGCCTTCAAAGATACACAAGGAAGTGAAGGCATCAGTACTGAAGATGAAGAGGACCTTGAAGAGCTGGTTTAACAAGATCATTGTGAAGAGAGATGAGTGAGTGTGTGCATGTAATGAGTGTGTGTGCATGTAGTGAGTGTGTGTGCATGTAGTGAGTGGGTGTGCCACTGCTTCAACTTGCTATTTCTTCCTTTTTGTGCCACTGCATCTTCCTCTTGGTGTTTTTGCTGAAGTACTAACAGGCTTGTCTTGTTTCTTCCTCTTAGGCACTGACCCACTGCCTCTTCCTCTCCCTCTTGCAGCATTTGTGGTAGGTGGTCTGCCCCTACCTCTTCCTCTCAAGCTTCCTCTTAATTGTGCAGTTGTGACCCTGGCCCTGCTATCTTCTTGCAGTGATTCCCTTGCCTCCACAACAAATTCACTTTCTTCAGGTAAAGGATGGAACACAGGAGCTTCCCTTGTATGTGCCATTTCTTCTACTCTCATTCTGTATACCATGTTGTCTGTGCAATGTATAGGATCCAACCTAGGATCTGGTGGGTGTGACACAATGTGCTATGGCAGACAAAGCAAAAGATTAAAATTAGGAGAAATAAACACATGTAAAATGCAAAAGTTTAAAATTAGGACAAATAAACATATGTCAACTGCAAATGAAGCACTACTAATAATCATACCTCCAGAATTGAGGGGTCATCTTCTTCATCTTCATTATCCATGTCAACACCTCCATTTAAATTCAGAGCAGCAATGTACTTGTCATGCCCTTTCTTGTTGTGATTTGGTTTTCCACAAATTGAGCAATGCATAGGAAGACCAGCTCTGTTCAAATATTTCACTCCCTTCTTAACCTTTTCTTCTGGAGTTTGCCTTATGTTTTTCTTGGGCCTGCCCATCACTTTAGTAAAGAGAGGAGGGAAAACTAGCAAACCAGGAACCTTCTCCCGGTGATCTCTTGATCTCAGAGGAACCATGTTGTGTGCATAAGCTTTTTTGTGAGTCTCAATAGAGTAGCAGCTATGAACCAATTTTTCCTGACTGATTCTTCTCGACCTGCAACATGCTATAGCATGATGACATGGAATCCCACTGAGTTGCCATCTTCTATAGTCACAAGTTTTTGCAACCATGTCCACATTGAATATTCTTTGCTTCTCTGCTGTTGTTGTCACATGGTAAATTCCATTGCCTGCATCTTCAACACCACAATTAGCTGGCCATTCAGTGAATTTGTCTAGCTTCTTCCTTATCTTTGGACAAATGGTGCCAGTCATGCTCTCTGCCTCTTTCTGCTTGGAAACAATCCTATGCATAATCTTGTAAAATATTGTCTCGAGCATTGACAACATTGGCATTTCTCTGGCCTCAAGAATATAAGAATTGAAAACCTCTGAATGATTGTTCAGTAGCATGTCACATTTTGGAAAATCACTAAAAAAAGCTTTGATCCATGTATTGGGGGGGGGGCAGCTCCTCAATCCATTCTGCTGCAGCTACACTGTCTGCTTTCATCTTCTCTGTATTTTTCTCCCACATTGGAATGTTGCTTGACCTAGCTACTGCCCACAAATCATTCTTCAGTGTCTCTCCCTTGTGCAACTTATGGAAGTTCTGATAAAGGTGCCTCACACAATGCCTATGCTCTGAATCAGGGAATATCTTACTAACTGCCTTGATTAAACCCTTCTGTCTGTCACTCATAATAGTGAAGCAAGCAGTGTTTGTGATGTTCCGGCCATCTTTCAGTGTGCTTAGAAACCATTCCCAAGAGCTTGTGCATTCCACCTCTGCTAGCCCAAATGCAATAGGAAAAATGCAATCATTAGGATCAATGCCTATTGCAGTAAGCAATTGTCCCTTGTACTTGGTTTTTATGTGGCATCCATCTAGGCAGATAATTGGTCTACATCCTTTGAGAAACCCTCTTTTGTATGCATCATAAGACCAGTACAATGTTGCCAAATGTTATTTTGGCACTGCATCAGTGCTCTCCTTTGAATGGTTGGTGCTAAGGAAGAATGTTGATCCTGGATTTGCTCTTTTCATCTCCTGCCCATAGTGAACTGATTTGCCTCATCTCCATGGATAATATTCAGAGCTTGCTTCCTTGCTCTTCCCAATTTATACCTATTTGGGCACATGTTGAACTTTCTTTGAACTTTAGCTGTAAATGTCTGCAGATCCATCTTCTGGTTATCCCTAAACTCATCAATGAAGTATCTGGTTAAGAAAGGTGATGTCAAAGCCTTGAGCTCCCAAACAGCTTCACATGTGTGCTTTGCTTCATATTTTTTCACCACTATTTCTCCTTTCCTACTGTCTTCTGATGCATTTATAA
The DNA here is from genome assembly GCA_007115705.1 of Dactylis glomerata. Lineage (NCBI taxonomy): Eukaryota > Viridiplantae > Streptophyta > Magnoliopsida > Poales > Poaceae > Dactylis > Dactylis glomerata. The sequence continues at coordinate 1,949,146 of QXEO01000938.1, read as the reverse complement.
ACCATGTGCAGTCCTCTTGACAAAAACATGGCATCTTTTAGCTTCATTCCTTATCTTCCTCACTTTGACCCTATTCCTTATGTTGTACACTGTCAAGGCATTTCTGAATTCTTGAATGCTTGAGAATACCATTCCCAACTTGAATTGTGGATTTTCACTGTCAACTTCAGCATTGAAAGTCTTGAATTTGTATTTCAACTCCAAAACTGTTGCTCCCTTGATAGCTGGATGTCCTCATTATCAAGGCCAGCATCATCCTCTTGCTCAACAATTTCTAGCTTCTCATTATTGTCCTCCACATCCTTGTCTACATTTGCCTCAAAAATATCATCATCTCCATCCTCTGCATCATAGTCTGAATCATAAAATTCAGAGTCAGTGTCCTCTCCATGCTCTCCTTCCTCTGCTTCCTGTCCTTCCTCTCCATGCTCCTCTCCTTCCTCTACATGCTCTCCTTCCTCTGCTTCCTGTCCTTCCTCTCCATGCTCCTCTACTTCCCCTTCTTGTTGTCCTTTCTGTTCTGCAACTGCTTGTACTGCAACTACACCTGCTATGTTCATCAATGCATCAATCCCTGCATCAATCCTTGCTGCCACTACTGCATCTTGTGGAATAATCTTGTCACTCCTTAAATTACTCACAAAATCAGTGTGATCAACAAAAATATTCAACACCTTGTACCCTGGAGGCATGCCTTGCAATGCTGCTGTCATGGAAAGGATGTCACTGTCATTTCTGATGCATATGAGTCCATCATTTATTTCCATACCAGGTGGACTCCAGTAAACATGTGTTCTTGATGTGATATCATGTCCTAGTTGTCTTAAGAAATCATCAATCCATAGCCTAGAAAATGTATCACTGTTGCAATTGTCAAAATGATGAACACTCCCATCAAAGTACTCCAATTCTCCACGAAGACCACCAAAAAAACCATTGTGATCCACTCCCAGGGTAAACTTCTCCTCTTGATCTACAATGCAACAAATAACTTGTATTTCAATGTGAGCATATTACAAGATAAAGCAATAAGCAAAGACATACAAGACCATGATAACTGAATTTTCAGTTAACACTTGAACAGTCAAATTCAGTTAACAGCTTCGACAGTGAGATTCAGTTAACTTGGCACGCTTCAAATTCATGCAAAAACGATGTAATCAAGATCAAATCCACCACCATTATCTCATGTACTATACTTACCATCGTATTGAACCACCAAAAACGAATTTCAAAATGCTTCACGTAACCTAAAAATCGAACCTTTCTCTGCCTGCGCCGAAACAAGTCGAAACAGGACAACCTCGAAATTGAATCCTTGCCGGCAAAACGACTGGGTAAACATTGAATAACAAGGTATTGCGCGACATGGAACGATTTTGAGCCCTAGATCATGTATTCCCGCGCCGTATCATGCTTGCCAGCGGCGGCGCGGCGACAACGGCCATGAACTACTACAAAGGTGGAGGAGCAAGCGGAGAAGTGCCGTACCGTAGTGCGGGCGTTCGTCCTGCCATCCACGGAGGTAAGGATCATCGGCCATGGACTCCTACGTCGAGCCCCGCCGCCTTCTTCCCCGCCTCCGTCCTCTGCGTGATAAAAGGAACTGCCAGAATTGGCTAATTCGAGCTCATCCAGAATAAGAAAATGTAACGGGGTCATTTTCATAAAATTACACAACGTGCAACGCTGCCGAGGACCTATGCATGCAATTATTCTTTGTCGAGGGGTACGCTGCAATTTTGCCGAATCCAGCTGGGCCACCACGTGTCAACCTGTCAACGATTTGTATGAAATTACACCCGAATTGCTAGTTTATGTACCGCTAAAACTCGTTTTGCTAGTTCATCTCTACTAGTCTCTATCTCTACTAGTCTCTACTAGTTATAAAGGCACAAACATGTTTTGATACAATTGATCATGTCCGTCCAAGATTTCCAATCAAATGGACTACAACGCTTCAATGTTGAGCACAACTCAACATATTTTCAAATCCCGCACGTACTTATTGTTGCATCAAAGGAGGAAGGGAATAAATTGCTCTATCAAAAGAGAAAGGAAAGAAATCGCTCCATCAATCAATCAAAGGAGGAAAGAAATAAAAAAAACGTCAAACGTCCAGATCTCCGTATTATTATTTCCATCTTAATGACTCATTAGTACTCTGTCTAATTTCTCTACCCTTCAATTGTGTTGCCTTACTGATTGAATAGATTAGCTAAATAAAATCCCTACTGCAGCTCCACGATCCTCCACCGGTGAAAAATAGTGAAATGATCTATGCTCTCGACGTCTAGATCGTCATACGGCGTCGTCGCCGGCGACCTGAAGAACTTGGCTGTTGCGGGCTGCCGCGAGTGCGATCTGCGCATGGACTCTAGATTGGCACACCCAGACTACACACCCCCTGCTGAATCGACCACGACATGCATCTTCCACAACAATCTCCGGCGTGCCTACGTGTGCCGGCCGGACATGGGACCGAGGCTCCGTCTTCGCACAAAGACGATCAGGCATGCTGGCGTCAATATCAGTGGTTTCGTTGTTAGTATGATGTAGGGGATACATGATATATTTGAGTAGATAAAGCAATCACTATCATCTTGAAGGTGATTTGTGGGTGCAAACTTTCCAACATTATTCGAGATAGATCTTAATTTTGCTACTTCTGTGCAAGGTTTCTGGAATTTTTTAAGAAATGAATTATGTAAACTTTTATATACCAATTTTGCACTCATTTCTGACCTTCCGATCTTAATTTTGCACATGGTATGGCCTTGGAGCATACTAATGCTGCAATCAGTCTAGTATGAAATTGTCCTTCCTATAAAGTGAGCTTGACAATTATGTTTGTCTGAGACCAATTTTGCTTCTATTTTTCTCTTGTAAGTTGGTGGACTTAGTGAAGTAACAGATAGCCAAAAGAAGAAGAGGCGTAGTGCAGTCGTGCAGGTAGTACCGGGCCAAGTTTTATACTGTAATGCTATTGTTGATAAATATCACTATATCTACATATCATTTTAGCAGAAAAATCGATCTGAATATGATGGTTTTGTTTGGTCAATCTGGAGTTCAAATGACACCTCATTATTATCTGGTGGGTGAACGGTTAAATTCTAAATAGTTGTTAATTTGTTCATGTGATTTTGTTCCAAAGAGTAAATTTAGGGATTATACACTAAAGGGAAAATAAATATGTCGGTGACATTGACTTAAAGGTAAGAAAAGATCTATTCACATAATTTTAAATTCTAAATGGTTGAGACGTGCGTGCACGTGTATACTTACTAGTGTACTAAAATGCACCCGAAATACAAGTTCGTGTATGTCCCATGCAATTACCTCTTTAAAAAAGAGCTTTGCTCCGTGTTTGCAAGAGATTATTCGGTGACCCTGAGTTTCCAATAACAAAAGAATCCTTCATTAAAGAGCGAGATTGGTCCTGATTTGGAATCCCCTGAAATCTGCATCTTTCCGTCCACTTCTTGTTTCAGTATTTGTTCGGTTAATGGAAAATTGATTGTTTCCTTTTAAAGCATCTCTATGTATATATATTTTACTTGCAACATAAACATAGACATATTCGATACGAACTCAAGGTCTATTATTCCTAATATAAAGATCATCATTTCCTAATATACATGGCTGGCGCTCCTGATCACGGAAGTCCAGACCAATTCCTGGTACGGCAGCAGGTACGTGCTCATCATGACGCGATGTCCCGGACGTAATTACGTTGTGAATTGTTCTTTCCTAGTATAGTTGACTTCGTGCGTAGATAAATTCTCAGTTGATCCTATTTGTTCTCTACCGAACAGCAAATCGACAATTCCATAAAATAAAAACGAATCTCAAACCTCTCGGCGAGACGATATCGATCGTTATTGGAGGCGATTGACATGGCCGTGGTGCTCGGCGCTTTCGTGCCGGACACGGCGACGCGGTGGCGCACCGTGGCAAAGGGAGAGGTGGCGCAGCAGCTGGGCGTCGTGAAGGCGGCAAGGAAGATGGCGGCGAGACTGGAGATTGTGGCCGCGGCGGTAGACGACGCCGAGGAGCTGGCCGCGCGCGGGGACAAAGCCGCCGCCGAGTGGCTAGCCACGGTACGCGCCACGACGTACGAGGCCGCCGGCGCCGTCGACCGGTTCAGGGTCGAGGGGCGCCAGCACAGGGGCAGGGAACCGCAGCAGCAGAACCATCATCAGGCGAGATTTACTACTTCTGACCTCGAACAAACTAATAAGATCCCTTGTCGGCATTGCATTGCAGGTTTTGTTAATTTGCTTCTGCTCTTCTTCTTCTCATGCAGACTCTGCCTCGGCTGCTATCCTCGTGCTGCGACAATGATGCCGACCCACGAAACGACGTCGCCGCCGACATCAAGAAGGTCAACAAGAAGCTGAAGGCGCTCTGGAAGGAGCAGGGCCGGCTGCAGCTCTACGCACCATCGTACGATGATCGCACCGTCCATACACGGACAGTGCTCAGGCGCCGGAATCACCAGGCAACTGACCGCGCCATCGTCGGCGAAAGGTTCAAGAACGACGCACGCCAGCTCGTTGATCGGCTGACTCAGACGCAGGGCCAGGATGCGTGCGAGGTCGTGGCCATCATCGGGCCCGACGGCATCGGCAAGACCACGCTCGCCAAGGCGGTATACGAGAGCGCAAGGGTTCGTTGCAGCTTCGAGATAAGATCGTGGATACGACTATGCAGGGGGTATACCGAGGCCGGCCTGCTCTCGCAGGTCATCGAGGCCGTCGGCGGCGACACGGCAGGCGGCGAGAGCGTCGCCGATCTCGAGGCAATGCTGGACAGCCTGGTGGCTAACAAGAGGTTCTTGCTGGTGGTCGACGACGTGTGGTACGGCGGGGCGTGGGATCAGGTGCTGCGGAATCGACTGGAGCGCGGTGGCCGCGGCAGCAAGGCGCTGATCACAGCGCGGAGCGGCACCGTCGCGCGGGAGATGGGCGCCAGCAATCAACATGTCCACCGGGTGAATAGGCTGAGCGCCGACGACGGCTGGCTGCTGCTCCGCGCGGCGGCGTGTGTTGAGAGCGACGCCGGCCAACTTAAGAGCCTCGGCGAGAGGCTCGTCGAGAAGTGCGACGGCATCCCGCTGGCCATCGAGGCGATCGCCGGCGTGCTGCGGACGCGGGAGGCCACTGCCGGCGAGTGGAAGGAGGTGCTCCGTAGCCCGGCATGGTTGGTGAAGGGGTTGCCGGATAAGGCCATGACGCCGCTGTACGTGTGCTACGACGACCTGCCGTGCCACCTGAAGCAATGCTTTATGTACTGCTCGCTGTTTCTCCCGGGCTTCGCCATGGACAGGCGAGCGCTCGTGCAGCTGTGGATAGCCGAACGGTTCGTGCAGGCCACGGTCGGCGCCACCGTCGAGGAGGTAGCCGAGGAGTACTACGATGAGCTCGTCGGACGGAGCCTTCTCCGGACGGCGGAGGACGACGCGCACGGCAGCACGGAGAGGTGCACGATGCACGAAATGCTACATGCTCTGGCGCAGCTGCTCTTGCAGGGCGAGGGCTTCACCGGCGATGACCAGCCGCTGATCGACGACAGCAATGGCTCCTCCCCGGCAAGGCGTGTCTCGCTTCCCGGAAGAAACATGACTAAAATACCTCATTGGATTCTGAAGTCAGATAGCATAAGAACGCTGCTGCTTCCCAAGAACCCACTGGCAGCTGCTGAAAAAATCTTCGAAAGAATGCATCATCTGAGAGTCCTAGACCTGAGTGAAACAGGAATTGAGCTCGTTCCAGAGACATTGGGGAATCTACTTTACCTGAGGTTCCTGAACCTGTCCCGGACAAGGATACAGGCAGTTCCAGAGTCCATCGGCAACCTGAGGAGCCTCAAGTTCTTGCTGCTTAGAGAGTGCAAGTCACTGCATGCCCTGCCGAAAAGCATAGAGCATCTTAAAGGACTCAGAGATCTTGATCTTGCTGGAACGGTGATCGACGCTGGCACATTCAGGGTAGGCCAGCTGAGAAGCCTCACGTCGATCCGTCACTTCGCCGTGACGAGCACAGAAGCGCGTGCCACACAAGATAGGGGAGAGTGGCCTCTCGCTGAGCTCAAGCACTTGTTGCAGCTGAGGGCACTCCATGTACAGAAGCTAGAGAAGGCTGCCAGTCTGGCCGAGGCAGCTGAGGCGGCCCTAGCTGTAAAGACAAGACTCAAGGAGCTCGCACTTTCATGCAGCAGCAATGTCAATCTGTTGCAGACACCGACGGCGGTCAGCAAGATTAAGGATGTTTTCCAAGAGCTTAACCCTCCAGAATGGCTGGAATCGCTCAAGATTTCCAACTATTTCGGGGCAAAATTCCCGACATGGCTGTCAGCGATCTCGCTTCCGAATCTCCGCCGTCTCGAAATCATTGGGTGCAACTCCCTCCTTCCTCCACTAGGTCAGCTGCCAGAGCTGAGATCGTTGCACATTGCCGATTCTTCAGCTCTCAAGTTCATTGATGCAGAGTTCATGGGCAGCAATCACCATCAGGTACCTTTTCCAAAGCTCGAGAACCTGCACTTGCAAGGGTTGCATAAGCTCCAGGGATGGATGGAGATGGAGGAAGGGGCTTTGCCTTCTTTGCAGGCGATGCAGTTAGAGAGCTGCCCCAGGCTGCGACGCCTGCCTGGTGGCCTCAAACATGTGACATCCCTGACGGAGCTGCGCATAGTGGACATGGCGAGCCTCAAGGCTGTGGAGGACATTGCTGCATTGAGGGAATTAAGCGTTTGGAACACCCCCAATCTGAAGAAGATATCAAGCATGCCTTCCCTTGAGGACCTTAGCATATCGTACTGCCCGATGCTGCAGATTGTGGAGAATCTCAACAGGCTGCAGGCCGTGCACATATTTGATCATCTATTGCAGGAGATTCCAAGATGGATCAAGCCTCTAGCGGCAAAGCTGCAGTCGCTGGATATCACGAGTACGATCAAGCTGCTGAAACGGTGCCTGGTTGATGGCCCAGACTGGCCCCTGATCAAGGACATTGAACGAGTGCACGGGTTGGCGATCGGTTCCTGTTATGTATACTATAACAAGAGCCCTTACATCTTTGAGACGAATGTGAATGCTCGAGGTAACCTTGACATGGAAAGAAAAACTGTTGATCCTGATAATGTTGTTGATGCGTCGGCAGGAAACAGAAATGTCAATCAAGATGATCTGGTGCCAGCTTCAGGAACTGGTTATCAGGAAAACAGTGGCTTCTTTGACTCAAAAGCGATTAGGAAGAAAGAAGCTATCAGGACTGAAGATAATGTGAACCGTAGGAACACAGAAAGTTCTGTGCCGAAAAATAGCCAACGTCGCATGCATAGGCTGGAAGAAACTATCCCTGAAGACAGTGAAGCAGAGGAAGAAGCAGATTCAGTTGTGATCCCTCCTGCTCATCCAGCTAAAGCCCGTGGGCAAGTGGAGAAATTGCATGCTGTTGCTACTGATGATCAGAGCGGCAACGTCGATATAGGTTTGTCAAAAATCACCCCTAATGAAACTGTTCCTGATGCCATCACTTCAGTCGATACCAGGCGAAGTTCAGAAATGGGAAAGGATGTTCCTAAGGATGCTGGCACTGCTGGAGGTACTTCGGTTAACAAATCTGCTGCTGCAGTTGGTCATAACTTGGTTCGTGAAGGGTCTCGAGTAATCAATAGTACTGAAATTGATCAAAATTTTAACGTCAGTTTACCTCCAAGCAAGCAATGCACATTGAATAAAGAAGATAACTTTGCTAACATCGGTAAACAGACTAGGGGAGTTCATGATACTGGAAGTAAGGTGCAAACACAAGTAGTCAACAGTGACACTAAAGAATTGGGTGCTGATAGAACTGAAAATGGTCCACCTGCTAGCATGGCTCGCTCCAGGAAAGTAAGATTCAACTTAGGAAAAGATGATCATGCTAATGCCACTGCCGATCAGAAGAATGACGACAAGATAAACGAGATAGTAACTTCTGCAACTGCAGGTACACACGCAACAGCAATTCCAGAAATTCTACCAGACGGAGAAGTGGCACAAAAATCTGCTGGCACTATTGATAGCAACTTAATCCTTGAAGGTCATCACCCAGTAAGTATTATTAAAGCTTCTCCTGATTTGGGTTTACTCCAAGGCGAACAAAGGTTATCTAGTGAAGGAAAAGAAGTTCCCAACGCTGCCAAAGGTCCTAGTTGTAGTGCTGTTGACAACATTGGTGGTCATATGGAGAGCAAGAGTATCAGTTTGCCAGCCAATCCAAAAACAAATCATGATGGATCTAAAGCAACCAGTGTTACTGAACGCAGGTATGATTCAGAGCCTTGCAGAATGCCTGCAAGTTTACTCTGGCGCAAGCAACGGGCACTGAAGAAGCTAGAAGCTAGTTCTGCATATCCAGGCGATGACATAGGTGCATCCATCAAGGAAATTCGTGGCATACCAAGCAAACCCTCAGACAAGTGCAAGGCTGGACCAGTGGAGCATCCATCTACTGAAGCATCAAAGAACACAGATCCACGGTCGAAGCCCGCGTGCACCCCGTCTTGCATCATCGGTACCACCGAAGCAGCCGAGGAGGCAGACGCTACCATTGAAAACAGACACCCCGCCAATGGCCACATCGATGATAACGCGCATTGCTCCGTCGACGTCAAGGTCGACGACCCGGATCAGGCACCAAAGGTGTACACCGTCCCTTGGGCCGACATCGACACGGACACCAAGCGAGCTCGTTCCAGCAGCACGACGGAGGACTACCATGAGATAGCCCCGCGGCGTCGTCGCCGCCATAGGAAGAAGCACGGCCCTAGGAACATGTGGATCATCGGCCTCGTGTTGGCGGCCGTCCTCCTGGTCTTCTCCATCGCGCACCTGCTGCTTATCATCAGGCTGTTACCCAGGCTCCTGAACCAAAAGTAGCTACCAGCGGTGGAGCTTCAGTTTTGTAGTTGTAACAACATTCCTGTCCAGAAATGCTAATATTATCAAGCGCTCTTGTAATATTTGCATCGAATTGGTTTCTTAAGATCTAGAATGTGATCAATCGCCGCCTCATTATCTAGTATTCGGCTTAACTGGTACGGAGTAATAAGAGTAAACCGCATGGGCGGTCCTAATTCTTTTCTCGTACCTTCAGTTAGGTCCTAGTTCTTTTAAAATGCACATCTAGGTCCTAAACCTTTTGTAAATGATTCATCAGAGGTCCTAGTTCTTTCAAAATGCATATTTAGGTCCTAAATCTTTTATAAGTGATTCATTAGAGGTCCTAGTTCTTTCAAAATGCACATCTAGGCCCTAATCCGTTTGTAAGTGATTCATCAGAGGTCCTAAATCGATCGCACGCGTGTTAACCACTTCCACATCGATAGTGGGGCCCACGAGATATATGGTCACCATGCATATTTGTGAATATATAGCCCCCCAGTTTTTATATCTTCCAAAACTCGGTCCTTGTTTCTCACCCCATCCCTCTCTAGCACGGCGCGGGCCTAAGACACGCACCTTGTAGACACACCGGCCGACGTAGCCACGATGGCAGTCATTCTCGCTATCTTGCTTGAGCCAGTGCAATGGCTAAATATGAATTACCAAGGCAAGATCGCGGCGGTGCAACAACAAAGTTTCCCCACAGCTCGACTGAGGCTCCATGAACCGTCATAGGGCTTCCCAGTGACTAGGAGGCTGACTCGCATGCAGAAGCTCCAGATTGGTCTGTTGGGCCTGCCAGTATGCAGCGAAGCCTCCGAGAGGAATGACCCCATTGAACCATGCATTCGCAGCGCAGGCGGCGGCGCACCGAAGCTTGCGGTGTAGCATCAGCAATCGAATGCTTCACACGCCGGGGCACTGCTGCCACCAAGGAGCCTCCATGACATGAGTGCCATCCAGGCGAACATTTCTGTCGGGGTGTGGATCTGCCCGTCAATCGGCAAGCCTACCGGCATTGTCACTGACGATGGGAACATGTTGGTGCCTACCGGTGTTGTCACTGACCGAGCCTCGGAGGCGGAAGTGCTAAGATAGGAATGCTTAGGATCTACACCAGGTGGAGAGAGAAACATGGACTGTATTTTGGAAGAAATACAACCTCGGGGGTCTATTTGCAAATATATAGGGTGGCTAGTATGCTCCATGGGCCCCACTACCAACATGGCACCAATCAATGCGGGTCAGGATAATTTAGGACCTCGCGTGAACTACCTGGGAAAGATTTAGGACCTAGATATGCACTTTGAAAGAACTAGGACCTAACTGAAGGTACGGAAAAAAAATTAGAACCTAGATATGCATTTTGAAAGAATTAGGACCTAACTGAAGGTACGGAAAAAGAATTAGGGCATGCGGTTTACTCGAGTAATAACTGGCTCTCGCAAAGCATTTGTGCCTTGAGATTCGTCCCCAAATTTTCTGGCGGGAGGGTTGCCTTTCAAAGACGTTTGGCGCGAAGGAATTTGGGCGGACTATGGTCTTATGCTAAACAAGAGAAGGGGGAAAGCGAAAGAGAGAGAAAATTTGGGGGAGATAGAATGAGGAAGCGAAATCAGAAGGCATACCTGAGCAGACTCCGGTCGTCCCGCGGTCAAACCACCCTGCAATCTTTCCTCTTCAAGCCCAGGTAGAGGAGGGAAGCCACTGAAGAATCTCTTCGTCCCCAAAGCTTGCTCCATCTTGGATCTGTCGTTGTCTAACCTTCGCGCTTGTTTCTTGGATCCTTTAGAGTTGCCGATGGGGAACTGAATCCGCCGCCGCCGCCACCCCCACCGCCGGAGGGTGAGGACGAGATCCCGAGCTCCCCGCCGGCACCACCGAAGCGGGAGATCGTCAGAGTCACCAACAAGACCATCAAGGTACCAATTCGATCTCCGCTTTTTTCGCCATTGCGTCGCCTCCCTTTCTCCGTTGACGGAGACGACCCAACAAGATGTGATTTTGTTCCGTGATCTGGCAGGAGAAGGCGAGCGCATTCTCTTCGGTGGGCTCCTCGTCGAAGAACGCCGGCGGCGACGCCAGCGCTCTGAACGCGGCGGTGTTCAGGCGGTTCAACGGCTCGTCGCCCCCAGCGGCGAGAGCGGAATGCTCCGCGGAGGCTGCGGGTGACGCGGACGACGACGGCGGGAGCGGCAGCGGCGTCCGGCTCGACGTCGAGGACATCGCGGCAGGGAGCCGCCGCGGGGAGTCGAGGAAGCGGAAGAGCCCCCTCGGTGCGTGCGCTTCCCATTGTTGAAATCGTCTTCATTTTTCGCTCGCATGCTAGTATGTGAGTTGACATTGATCCCTTCTCTCTAGTAGGCGGTGACGAGCGCAACACCGGCAACGCCAGGCACGTGGTGGTGCTCGGCGACGACCCGAAGCCGAGGCCGCCGCCGTCGACGAGGAGGGGAAGGCACGGGAGGCCCACCGGCCGTGGCCACGGCGACAATGGCCTGTACAACCACTGTAAGATATCTCGCCATTTCGTTCTGAATCGAGTAACTGGTTGGAGCCTCTGAGCTGAGTTGCGTGGTGGTTTTGGTTGCCAGACGCGAGCGGGGGCGGGCTGTGGCAGGGCGAGCAGGAGGGCGTCGACGGCGAGGAGGTCGGCTGGACCGAAGACATGTGGGAAGGCATGGGATCCATCACCCTCGGAGGCATGGACTGGCACTAGCATGGAGCCATGGCTAGTTTGGCCACTGTTTATTTCAGATTCGAGACATCACCGGTTTTACTACTCCATGGATTTCACAGATAACACAATGCTGGAATGTTGTTATCTACGACTACTCCCATGTATAAATGTACTGAACTCACGGCACCAAGGCTAATTTGCTGAAATTCGTAACTTTAACCGGTGTGAATGTTCATATTAACCTGCGTTATGGGTATTCAAATGTTCGTTTAGAAATGTACAATCCCCAGTCTGCACATTACAAAAGTCCATTTCAGGACGAAGCTGCCAATTTAGTGTTCATATGCTTTTCTTGGTTGGTCAAACATACAAGATTAAAAACGTGTCGTGATAAGTTGAAAACCACCAGAGAAGGGCTCAAAGGATGTCATCAAATATTTGAGACTGCACACGGCTGACAACCAAAACCACTGGCTGCCATAAACGCGCCTAGAACCCATTGCCACTGCAACTTCTCTACTCAAACTCTGAGTAGTTTAGGGTTAGGTTTAAATTTTGTTGTAGTCAACCTAAAAAGTTGTATGAAATTCAGCCCGTGGCTTTCTATTTGAGTGCCTTTTAGGCACCATCCCTCATCGATCCGGACATGTTTCAGGACGGCCCCAAAGCAGACACAATTTGAGCTAGTCCAGACAGAATTTGGCCATCACCACTAGAGATGTTTTTAACAATCCTTGAGTATATAAATTGTTCACAGTTACAATGTTTCCTGCAGAAACGTTCTCCATATCTACCACCTAGATACTATAGATCCAGCATTAACCTTTTTCGGGCAATTAGCCCTACAGAATTAGGGTGTACAAAAATGCTCTGTGTTGTGGTGCATCGATGATGATGACAAGCTTTTCAGGGATATGCTCCTGGTAAAATGCGTTTACAATTGCTATGGTACCTGCACTTTGTTATCCTGTGCACCAACTATGTTTTCTGCTGGGGCATCAGACCAGTTGTCTTGCTTTGAAGATGATCAACCTAAGGTTATGCTCATAGCTCATCTTTCACATCTTGGCTCGAGTCTTTATCCTCAGGCCTCAGTGCATCAGAGGGTGAAGAAGTGGACTCGGCAATCTCTACATTCTCCCCCAAGATTCGTGCGGTGAACTGCCTTGCTTCACTGTCAAAATCGACCCATTCTGGAACTATCCTTTTAGCACCCTAGAGAGTAAAATCTTATGATTAGCCAGAAAAAATAGTACTAGACTGAAGAGGGAACGAATCATGGTGGCAATTTTACCTGAAGCTTCGGCTCCTTTGTCATCGGATTGTTGCAGAGATCAATGGTCTTTGCTCTTGCCTTTGTGGCATTTCCACACCAAGATTCACACCAGAGCCATTCTTGAGGGAGTGAGAATATGGGAACAGTATGTTGAGCATAATTCGGGAGATCCTGGGTAAAAAGTGCTACAAGTAAGCATTGCACTCATGTTCACTTCTACGAATATTTGCACTCTGGAGCCTGGTTCTAGATGCAAGATTTTATTGCCAGAAACAGACAACTGCTAATCCCAATGCAAACTGAAACTGGTAGAGGTAGACACTTGAAAAAAGATTGCACGTGCTATGGAAGTTTTTGAGCTTTTGTAAATAGACTCATGCTGCCATGTTGTACATAACTTTCAAATAAAATAAAATATTTGAATTTTTAAATGATATTTTTTCCCCAAAAGTTTGGGCCTTTCAAAGACATCCAGCTCCTCAACCCTGGTCTGCAGAATACAGCCACTAACATGCAGTACAGGCCAGTTCCACCACACATTATTTTTTACCGGAAAGTTCCACCAAACATTATGTGTAAGGGGGGTCAAATATATGTACCTGATCAAGATTTGATAGACTATTGGGGTCCTTGCTGAGTGTTTCATAAACAACCCGTAGATTATCCCCAGCTGCGGTTTGTCGAAATTTGGCCAGATCAACAACGTAAAGAGCACTGAAATAACGACAACAATCATTTACACAATAATAGCAATAACCAATTAAAGTGTACTTCATGTAAAGGTCACCCACCTGATATGGTATGGCCTTCCTCGCAGATGATCTTTCCAGAAACCCTTTCACCAAAAAGGGAAAAAACAAAATAAGTCAGCAGACAGTAGAGAAAACCATATTTTAAACACATATAATCTGATCTACAGCAATGATATGATTTGTGATGAGTTGATAACTAACTTGTTTCCAGAATCGGTAGCCATCCATCTCCTTGTTGTTATCACAAAATGGAGTATATGCAAGGGGACGACCCTTCAGATCCATGTCATACAACTCTCCCATGTCTGTTCTCACGATTTGATCAGCATCGACAAAAATAACCTATTTGAAAGTATCAGAGAAACAACATTATTAGAATTGCTTCGACTATTAAAGACCATGAAGCAGGATTGTAAGTAGATCGTAATATGGAGAAAAGTACCTTCCTCAGGGAAAGTGGGAATATGACATCCAAAAACAAAATCTTATACGCCCATATAATCCGTTGCTTCTCTTTCTGTTTGTGCAGCCACGTTGGCCATTTGTACGTGATAAGCTCGTACTCAAATCCATACTCCTGAGCCATGTGGGGTATGACATCCTGGCAGGATTACTGGTTAGACAACAACAAAGACACCTAGGATCTGCTATTAATCAATCAGCTCAAAAGCAGATACCTTAAATTGTGGAGATAGATAATTCTTTATGAACCAAAATTTCACTGGCCTTTGAGTGTTCTTTAAAACACTCAAGATCATGATTTTGAGGAAACGCTCATACCTGCAACAGGAAAATTTAAAGCTAAATCATACTCCATTCATAATTTCTCAGTATGATATTCTTTCAGGAGTAATATGTCACGCGTAACTAGAATTTTGCTCCAGGAAAATTAGACTAAAGTGCAAGATTAATGCCAGCAACTAGTAGTAAAAAGTTAAACAGTGTCAGACTTGATTATTGCATGTTTTTCAGGTTGAATCGCATATGTGCAAGTGTCAGCACAATAAACTATAAGTAACAGTGAAGAGCATTAATCTCCACAGAGAATACTATTCACATTTACACAACATAGATAACAAGTGTTCGAAATGGAAACTTACAGATGCCCAGAAGCAACAGAAAAAATGTTAATTGTCTCCCCTTGTCTTGCATCCTCAAGGGCCTGAATAGAGGAGCAAAGCAAAAATGTTGGATTATCTATCATCAAACAGATTGTCTAACTGCCTAACGAAGTTCAGAATTCCAAGTGCTCTAGATTTTTGAAGTCGTAATGTAATTTCCTTTCAGTAAAACAAAATGAGCTAACACAATCTCTATTTTTCTGAATCTGTTTCAATCTTTAACAATTGTTGTATTGTTTCCCAAGGAATCACCACACTTAACATAAAAAAAGGGAAATTGCCACACTTGTGATAGGCTGACATTCCTTTGCAAAGTTCTTCCATTAATAGCACTAGAGTAATTCTCCAATTAAAATTGATGCAAGTATTGGAAACACTCCAGAAAAAAAATCATGTAAATTTGGGCGATCAAACTTGGTTTTTCATTCTTTTTGCTATACCATGTCTGCAGTAACATGCAGTGGAATTAAATAACTGACAGAAGAAATACTAACAGTGTTTTTCTCAGCTTTCTTTTTTAATGATGCATCGCCACTAATGAAACTAGAAGCCCATTTCAAAAGGTTGGTATTCCACCCTTTGTTATCCTGCATTGCAAAGCATTTAGAAGAAATGATGTTTAGAATTGATATTTTTACAACTAAATTAATAACAACATTACCGTCTTTTCCTGGAAATGGTTTTCATCAACAGCATTTAGCAAGTCCTCGTGCTCCTTGCCCTTTTTCTTTTGCACTTCAATGTGTATAAGTTTGCCCCTCAAGCTATCAATGGCAACGAGCTTCGAAGGTAATTCATACAAATCAGCACTACGTCCAGGAGCGAGCTGAAGGTACCACACCCCTGGGGAGACTTTCATCTGCCAGTAACCCAAGTTGGCCATGACAAGTGTGTCTACCAAGTGCGGTCTTTGTTTGGTGCCAAGGATAAACTGTAGTCCACGGGGAGGTTCTCGATCTTTCTCCATGCAATGACCTAAAAAACAAATCATATTCACTCAATAATCCACCTCAACCAAAGAGATGATTACGGCATATTAATACCTGTAAGGAGGAGCGCTTCAAGTTCAAATACAGCTTGCAATGTTCTAACATCCCCGAGATTCTCCAATAGGATGTTATCCAAATCATGGCTAACACGCAGAAAAACAACCACAATAAGGTGATGATAACTATAAATAACTTCTGATATTTGCTTATTACTTGGTGGCTAGCTTACATGGCAACGACAGGCTCGACAAGCCATGGTTCAGGAACATCGATATTCATTGTAAGTGTTTTAGATAGTGGCATGTTTGAGAAGAAAGCTTTAGGCCCATGTACGGAATAATCTGTACTGCTAAAATCATCCTGCACGTGAAATGGGCAAGCATTATTTTAGGAAGTGGGGGTGTGCAGGCCAGTAAATATGTGAGGTCTTACCATCGACGGAAGAACGAATCTGTAGTAGTTCTTTAAAGGAAGATCTGCGAGGGAACTCTGAAAATAATTTAAAATATTAGCACTAAATAGGTAGTGTTGCAGCTACTGCAAGCCCATACATGATCCGCCTACACATAGTCTTCAATACAATACGCCATATTATCTAGAATGATAGACTTCAATTTTCAAAGAGATATGGTTAAAATGCATCTTACGCTCCACTGCAATAACATTAAGGATGCAAATTGGTGAGCCTTAGGGTACCATCTGACCCTCTCTAGTTCACTCAAATGAACTAAAATTCTAAACAATCACATCACTTTTAAAAAGCTGTTTCAGTTGATAGAACTAGAGAGGGTCAGAGGGTACCCTAATGGTCCGGAATTTACACCTCCGAATAACATGTAACTAAAATCATCGGTCTCATTCAATGAGATCGCGGATCCAAGGTTCAAAAACGCGGTAAGCGCTAAGCGAGCGGTAGGCCACCGCTTAGTACAATCATCTCTTAAGCGACGCCTAGGCACGCTTAAGCGTTTTGTACGGACACAGCAGGAGGGGCAGCCGGTTGCATTTTTCAACACGTATAAAGTCCAATCTTTCTTCAATATTGGCCCTGTAAGGCCATAGGAAACCCTAGCCTGCCCAGCTCAATCTTAACCATCTATATTCTCTAATCTCCACTGTCCATCTACTCTCTTCTATCTCTTTCTCTCACATGTTACCTTCCAGGCACGCATCGACAACTGCAATGGCCTTGCTGCAGCTTCTATTCCATGGATTCCCTGCCACCGCCCCTCCCTCCCTACCTTCGCCACATCCTTCCCTGAAATTGCCCCTCCTTCCCTGCTCCGTTTCGTCTACCAGATTCTAGCACCAGCACGACCATATTCCCTGCCTCGCTTAATCGAACGCTCAGAAGCAAAACAGAAGGCACTTACGCGCACCTAGGCGCATGCTTTTTTGAACGTTGTGCGGATCTAATGAAAAGCATTACTCGCTCCATTTCTAGATCTAGGGCATATAGTTTTTGGCACGAAATTAAAGAACACACATGAAGGGAATATTACACTAGGTTTGGGCGGGATTTACCCATGGCTAACTGACGTGAGAAAATAGAGGACTTTGCGTGAGGCAAGAAACATTATCAAATCCGTACGAAATAATTGTCCACACGAGTGGTGCAATGCAATATACCCTATATTCTGGATTTTTCCTCAAAAAACTATAGGCCCTACATAAATGAATTATGCCAGCAACTCTCAAGCTAGTGAAGTAATTTAAAATGCTCCAGTTCTTGAACTTAATCAACTGATTGTAAGTACGAATAAAAGAATAACCAAATAGTTCAAGATAAGAGATGAGCCTCTGGACTATTAAGGTGCATCACCTAATCTTGGCCACAACTGGCACAGTTACAATATGGTTAAAGGACTTCAATTAATTTTAGATGCAGAATCATATGCTAACTAGTTTCATTTCTCTGACTGGTTATTTAGAGCTTCAAAATCAGAATTTCTAACAGAAATACAGATTTTGACTAATTTTGGATGCAGAATCATATGTAAACTGAGAAGGATAAATAATACATACAATCGGATTAAGGACAATTCTCATGCTGGGTTGAATCTGTCTCCAGAGTATGCGTAGAAGTGGAGAAAGTTTTTGCCCAGCAGGACTTAGTGGATCAATGACAGCATCAATGTGAATACTCGAATTCATAATATTCAGTTTAATTGCACTGCAAGATAGAGAAGGAAACGAGATCAAAATGTATGAAGTAATCATAAATCCAAGAATACTCCAATTTTTATCTAGGTTCAAATTATAACTCAGTGCATGATATTTATTCTTAGCTAAAATTGAAAGCAACATGTGTTTGAGCCTAGTGAGTGATCGTTTTTTGTTTGTAGCCAATAGAAGGTCAATTATAGTGCTGACCAGTGACCACAATATGAACAGGCCTAGTACCACATAATAACATGTATTAGAGCTGAATGTTTATCCAAGCAGAAGAAGAGGTTGTTTACCTGTGTTCCGCATTTAAAATTTCAAAATGGGCTCTTTCAGATGGTCTTTCACGGACAGACATTGATGAGGAAACCAACATGGTAATATCACTGTAGAATTTGCTGAAAGCAGGGAGAGCATCAGTTAAGATTTTTCAATAATGGAAAGTATTAGCACTATATGCCTATTCTAATCATCATGGTTCCTGGATAAAAGTACTCCTTTCGACAAATAACTGTTAAGTATATCCTATTCAGCTGTCACCTCAAAACTGGCACAGAAAGGGAAGCAGGAAGGGGAAAACATGTGGAATACTCCCTCCGTTTCATAAAAGATATCGTTAATAGGGACGTATCTAGCACTAAACATTAATAGGGATGTATCTAGACACATTTTAGTGCTAGATACATCCATATTAGCGACATGTTTTATGGAACGGAGGGAGTATGACTTATCCAGAGCTCATTATCTAATATATTTATAAAAAGTAACATGTAACGGTGCTGGTAAAAATATGTATCTTACACTACGAAGCATTCAAGCATAGCTAATTAAACCCCTATAGAAAAGCCAACTACTACATCATATATCTTACCTTGTCAGGTAATCAGGGTCAACGCCTGCCCATTCAACCTCTTCAATTATTTCATGTATGTACTTCGTTCTTAACTCATACTCCATAGACTCAAGGAGACCTAAATCATCGGTTAAAAACGAGTCGCCTTCACCCACAACAAAAATCTGCAAGGTAGGAATAACAGTCATGAACTACATAGCTGCTTACGAATCAGGTGGAATAACCTTGCAGCCACAAACAATTGTTATCATGGGTACAATAGTCCATATCACTAAGTCTTTTTAGAATCTCTTTCAAACATTGTTAGGATTAGCTATTCATATAAAAAAAATAAGTAGCAGCGCTGACAACATCAAATTGATAGTACAAGATCCATCATAAAATACAGTTCCATGATGTTCAATTGTTTATTCTTCTTTCCTTATTTAATATGCTCAGTCGGGCTCTAACCTGATGTTTTACATCGAAATTCATTTCATGCTTTCTTAGAACTGTTTTTATTTGAAGCAACAATCAAAAAATGTGATGGTCCAAGTGTCGCGTTGGACACCGTGGCAATGTCGAGACGGAGAGAGTATTTGCAAAGACACCCAAATAACAAAGAACAATGGAACCAGTTTCGACATGAAGAGCAATGAAGGAAACATAAATCTTACCCGTCCATTGGTGATCACAGCATTGCTACCGAATTCAAGCCCCAATTGCCCAAACAAGAAGTCTGACAACTGCACAGCAAAAAAAAAGTGTGATATCTTCTGAGCAAATTTGGGTGGACAGTAGAGATTGACAGAAAAGCATTGACTTGAAAGTTAAACATAAGAAAGACTCGCAAGTTAGGGGGTGCCAAAAAATGGCACATGGTCGGCAAGTTAAACAAAGGTTTACTTACAGTAGGCTACCCATACTGTTTTGTCAAAAACAAAAAGAATTTAAACACCGGTTTTGGCTTGAAAGGCTAAACCAGTCCTGAATAAACTAGTCTTGAAAGGAATTTAAACACCGGTTTCGCCATAGAGATCACCTAGTATGCTCTTTGTGTCACAAGTCCTGAGAGCATGCTGTGTAAAAAGGATTAGAGGGGAGATAAACACCAGGATTTGGTCAGGTTTCTTCTCAAATTTGGGCTCAAGCTTCCAAAAAAAACTACAACCTACAAGTACATAAGTATTGCAGTTTCTAGGGGCTCTTAAGCTAAACCAAGCACAATATTACTATATTGGCCAAGCTTCTCAACTTTCTGCAGCTGTTATGCCTGTCCAGCCAAACACTATCAAATGAGCAAAGTCTTCAAACTGAGCTATCAACGAAGAACAGACAAGTTATGTCTTGCTAGGGTATGCCTGAACCCAGCTCAGTTCCAGCCCTTAATGTATGCCAAGTTTCAAAATCACTTATAAAAGTTAAAACTAACAATTTATAGAGAGAATTTCTAACGGAGGGGGGGGCAAGAAAGCTCAGGCCTCAGATGCTGACCTTATCAATCCCTTTGAGAACTGTATCCGCAGAAAAACTCGTAAGCCACGCTTTATAATCATCTACAGGCAGCGCATTTTCAGCAGCTAAGCTATACACCTTGTCCGTTATCATGCTAATGCTATCACCAAGTGCAGAAGAGGATGCAATATGTTGACCATCATAAAACTTGCAGAGCCCATGTAGGAAGTTCAGTGCCTTTTCCGTGTTGCTAGAACAAGACATAAGTCACAAGATCAGAGAAAGCTTGATCTATTTAATGGTGACAGGAAAGAAAAGCCATAGGGCTGTACTGGGGAAAGAGAGAAAAAAAGAGAGGAGCAAACCTAAAAGATGAAATGGTTCTATCAATGATATCCTTCATAAGTAAGACGGTAGGAACACTATCACTGCGGGCATATAGTAGTAGACCAACACGAGCTCTATTAGGCCCATCCATCTGTATCATGTTGAAGAGCAAGACGTTACCAAGACAAAACAATGTAAAGAGCATATTATAATAGGCATGTTAAGCAATCGCTGCATCTACCATGTAACGTATGGCCTGATGAAGCAACTTTGTCCCGGTCTTCGAAGAAAGATCAACAGCAAATAGATGAGTTACAGGTTTCACATCATCTGTAGCTGCAGACAGGTTTAACAACTATATTTTAACACCAATCTATGATGATGGATGACAAGGTATAGAAAAAGAGAAGTAGGAAGCATACTTCCATGACAATGTAAGTAGTTAATGTCATGAAGTACAGAATCTTCTTGATGATACGATGCATATAATGAGACAAATCTCTTCTCTGTGCTCTTTCCAGTAATCTGAGGGTAAAATATAACGTTATTAAATGGATCAAGAGCCAATGTTGCCATAAATGTCAGAAAATTTCGTACTTACTGATGGATTGTACCGCTTGTAGCTACTTTCGGACAAAAATTTCTCCAAAACATCTGTATGGGACTGGATATGCCCATAGTAGACTTGTTCTTGTATCCTAGGAAGCTCATCATTCATAGCATTCATTGTCGCGTCCTTCAGAATATAAGAGTAGCAAAATGGCACCATATTAGTTAATAGATTGTTTTAGCAATTTTTGTGTAATTTCCTTAGTACTACTGAATTTACCGCTGGTAGAAAAACATTGTCATATGTACAAAAAGACAAATTTCTTCAATTTAAATATTATGGACGATTTATGCTCTCCCATTTTATTAACTTTTAAGTTGGATAGCGAATTATTACCTCATTTGATTCCTGAACGAGTCCATTCATCAATAAACAACACTGGAGCTTATACAATCCAAGTTTGTGGACAAAACGAGAATTTTCTTCAGCCTCTTGCTTGTACGAGCTCTCTTTTAGCAACTTGAGCAGCACATCTTGAGGGTGAGATTTAGCACCTGACCTGCGCATTACAAATACAAGTAACATAAGGATACTACACTGATTCTATTTGGGCATTAGATCCAACAATATACAATTTTTAATGAATATTATGCTTACAGTAAGGAATCAACAAATGCTTCTTCCACGTGATGAGCTTCCATGGGCTCTTCGCTGTAGTCATCGCCATCATTCCTCGAACTATGTATCTGAGCAAGAAAATTATCACTTGACTACAGCTATATAAAACTCAGAACATCTACACTGTACAGGTTGGAACAACTAAATTATCCAACATAACCCTACCGTAATGCCCTTATATTCTTATTTTAAGAAGCTATGCCAGAACATAATTCAGTCATCCATTGCAAAATTTCCTGAAGAATCAAATTTAGCAAATTTACTCACATCGCTTAGGAATTGGAATGCCAACTGTGTCGAGTGTGTCTCCTTGATGTACAAGAAAAGCCTCATTATCTATAAAATGGAAAAATATTAGCAAAGGGGGGCATCTACACCATTAAGAGTGCGAGTTTTAGAAAATTATTAAATCACATTATAACAGGAACAACTAAGCAATGCAATTAAGTAGTCTTAATCCAGAGCAAGAAAGAACATCCGGAGAAGAAAATGTGATATACCATATTATAGGATAAAGGGCATACGTAGATTTCTAGTTTTAACATTCAGGGCCATGCTCTTCTCCTCCTAGTTTAAAATGACACACGGACCCTATTAACGAAATAACTACATATGGGATCTGCTACTTAAAACCTTATGCTGTTGCTTTTATGATCATGGGTGCACAAGGTGGCACGAGGTAGGCAGACCTGTGGAGGCATTGGATAGGTTATAGTAGAGATAGGAAGGTTAAGAAAAGGAACAAATCAAGACGTATCATGGTTGGATAGGTTGGGTCTATAAGATCGGGTCTAGTTAAATTTGAAAGAGTCCAAATGAACTAACTAGGAAGGTAGAGTTATGGCTCGGTCTTGAGTTTGAATTTGAGATCTAACTTAAACACCATCCTATATAAAGGACTAGCGTGTAATAGATTTAATCAAGCAATAAGATAATAATTTATCAATTATAATCCTCCTCATTCGTCCTCCCTGACCAATGTTCTGCTTGTTAGAGTTTCCTCTCTGTTCTCTCTCTTGAGCAAATGCAGAAAACAGTGGAGCAACGGATACTCCACTACTTGGCAACAAATGCCTACAGAACTCAGTAATGAATGCCGAGACACTTAGCAACCTATGCTTGCCCTAGCAACCTATGCTAGGACCTATTTATACTAGTACATGACCCTTTAGATTGTTGCCATGTGGCACAATCTAAACCTTACACCATACTTCTAGAATACTCTACAAGCTCTAGACATTTCATACTACTCCTAAATATCTTACTCTAGAACATTCCTAATTCTAGAGTTCTCCCTACATACCCTGGAAACCTCATGACCTAGCTAGCTCCTTCCTACTAGCCAACACACAGCAAGCACACAACCTATGTGTGCTATTTACTACAGCCTGCACACAACCTATGTGTGCAGAGCACACCATGACAAGATTACATTCAGGCTAACACTGCTTCCAACCCCCTACGCTGTGCCATCTGGCCATTCTCATGGCAGTAGACCAGTAGTCACCTGGTCTATTTACTACAGCCTGCACACAGCCTATGTGTGCAGAGCACACCATGACAAGATTACATTCAGGCTAACATTGCTTCCAACCCCCTACGCTGTGCCATCTGGCCATTCTCATGGCAGTAAACCGGTAGTCACCTGGTCTGTTGGTATCAGAGCACCAATGGCATACCCAGGTGCCATGGTGGCACCGAGAGAACAGGTGGTGACGCTGCAAATAGTAGAAACACCGAGGCCTCCCGCACCAGCAACAACATCTGTCTTGTTGGCACCAGCGACAGTATCTGTCTTGTTGGCACCAGCGACAGTATCTGTCTTGTTGGCACCAGTACATCCAAAGTAGGCAACGTTCCCTACAAGATGAGGGCTTCAAATGTGGAAGCCGACAAGTTGGAGAAGCGATTTACTCGCTTGGAGGTGTGAGGAATTGAGCCGCCGCCTCGAAAGGCAACAGCTTGACCTCCTCCTTCGACAGCAGTGTTGTTATCTCCAGCAGCGGTGTTGTACCAAGTCACTGAGGCAACAGCTCTGATGGCTACATCTTTGGAGGCTGCACAACCAGACATAGTAACCACTGTGGTGCAGCTAACCACGTCCCCAGCAGACAGAGCATGAAGCAGTTGGGGGCAGAGTAAACTGCAAGGAGCAGCAGAAGTAGTGACATCTCCTCCGGCAACGGTGCACTCAACAAAAAAATTGACAACAACGGAGACACGGCTAAGAGCGGAGGTGACACAGTTAGGGGCTGCTTTCGACAGCATGGAAAGGTTGAGGCACACTGGTAGCAGTTTTGTGCAACATTCTGAGCCTTCACCTAACCCTGGTGTGTTGGGCCTTATGTTACAACCAGGCCACATGGGTGTTTGCTTCATGCACCCAACGAAACCAACAAGTCAGTTATTACTTAAGGGTCAGGTAAGTTTCATATATAAGGGGCGGCATATGTAAACATAAACCTATCACATGGTAAGAAAATAGCTTAACAATCAATTGTCTCCCTCGTCTGTCCTGCATAACTTATGATATACTTCCCAATCCCCTATACCATGCCATTTGGTGATCTTTATGGCGGTAGTAACCTAGGTTGTTCCATGCTATGTATCTGTTGTGGACAAAGAGAGAACCAGAAGCAGCTTGCTGCAGGAAGAGGGCATTCAGGAGGATTTGTGTTGGAAAGAACAGCTGGGCATTTTGCACAATGGCAGGCAGCAGCCTGCGTCAAGGACAGAGATCAACTAAAAAATGAGCTGTCATGTATGGAGTCCAGCAAGGATAGAAGTGAGGACTGGGCACAGCATGTGTCATGTGCAGGTTGCACGGGGTCATTAAAAAAAAGAGAAATACTAAGATGTTACTACAACCTATATTGGTAGTAATAACATCTTATATTATGGGACGGACATAGTAGTTGATTAGAAGGTTGAAAAAAACAGTCGTATAGAAAGGAGACTGGCCATCTTCTGCATGATACTTATCCCACATATCAAGGTTTACAACAGTATCACCAGTGTAAGAAAGGAGTCAACGTGTAGTTGGAGCATAATATTGCTTCCATATTGTATGATACAGAAATCCTTATTATGAAAAGGCTGGACGTCATAACTGAGTGTAACTATGTTTTTTTAGTATTTCATGTACCTAAGAAGCACTAGTAAATGACAAGGGCTAGAAAAGAGAGACGTAAAAAGGTCAGACTTAGGTAGTAAACTAGAAAAGATATCACAGTAATGAAATACTGAAAAAAGCAATTTACCAAAGTAGAAGTGTCCTCGCTTTTAGATCCATCATTATCTTCAATAACATTTATGAATCTTGAAGAGTACATTATGATACCAAACCTTATAGGAACATTATCTTGGTGCATAGACAGGATCATGTCGATGGTCTGAAAGATAAGTGAAAAGAGCAACACCAGACTAAAAGTCAACATATGAGTACTGCATAAAAATGTGGAGAAAAACAAACACATATTGAAAAAAGGTAAGCACGAAACTAGCCTCTGCGCCACAGGCTGAAGCAGGATCGAACACATATACAGCATGGAATAAATTTTTACGGATGTAGCGCATCTGACCAGGGTATACTGGCATCAACAGCTATAAAGAAAGAAAGGAAAAAGAGAGACAACCATTAGATATTGGATATAGTTATGCGGTGCAATTTAACTAGGATATGGAGAAAGAAACAGCCAAATAGATGGTGAATAGCATAAAGTGTTTATCATTGGACGCCCAGCAGGGATAGTCAATGAACTTATTCCCAGATGATAGAGCAAACTAAATAATGTAAAAGACACTGTGACAAACCAATACCAACCATGAAAGAAAAAAAATATTGTAAGTGAAACCATGGAATCAGAACACAGCAATACTATTGCAGACAGACATTGTAAGTAAAAATATTTTACTAATAACAATTGAAGAACATAACTCAATTCCCTTATGCACATAAAGCCATGAAAATAAAAAAATTGAGTTGTCCTTTGACTTGCCACAGGAAAGCAATATTCCAATGAGAATCTCCGCTCACTAATGTTGGTAAAAAGAGAAGTGAACAAACCTCGTTGAGGTTGCTTCTCCACCTTTTATACAAGGCATCTTCCTCCAAGTTATTAAGATAGTGAACATGGGAACCCCGGAAGTCAACACGGAATGAATTAGATTCTGCTGGTGGCGCAGCTGACAGGATCTTGTGGACAGCACTTTGAGGCAACTGGTAGTCATTTGACAAGAAGTGTATGATTTGTCCATTCGTAAGAAAGTACATACTCGAACGGAACAAGCAAAAAATAGGAATCAGGTATCACATGTTAGGATAGAGATATGGCACATTAATTTATTTATTAAGTAGATGCCGTAATTATATTTTTTCGAAAAATACTGTGATTATATTGATCTATAACATGGTAATTCCCAGCATAAATATCAAACGCTCTAAAGTTGAATGTATTAGCATTTTCACAATACTGATCAGAGAAGTACAAATGCCAAACTGAACATGTTATTCAAATTAAGCCAACAAATAATCCATACATCCTAACTGCAGAATAAAAATGCTCTGATGGCCTTTTAGATGTACATTGCACTATACTACTATAAAATGTTTATGCTCCAAGATAATTACTACGCTTGACGTATCACCATAATTAGCCAAATTAAGGATATGGAGGCCAGACTAGGTTCCTATAATCCCTCCCCAGACCCCACCTTGTGTGGGAGCTTCTATGCACTGGGTCTGTCCTTTAAGGATATCAAGTCATAACAAAATGTCATAAGCTATGATAAGAAAACAGTAATGGTATATAAATAAGCACAGCTAAATAGTATTGTGGTAGGTTTTAGAATGAGCAATGGAGTTGGCTGTATATGACCCAAAAATCTCATTCTGCATTTCTACTCAAAATTTATGTGGTGGCTTCACAGGTCACAATAAAAATATAATCAGCTTTCCCAAACTAGTTTTCATATTTTTTTTAAGCAAGGTTCAACCAAGTTTCTCTAATGCTATATAGGTAATTGTTTATGCGTTCCCTATTTCTACCTCCGTTTCAAAATATAAGCCTTTTTAGAAAGCTAAATTAGCTTTCTAAAAAGGCTTACATTTTGGAACAGAGGTAATACTAAAACTTCAATCAAATTAACTAAATAGCAAGCACCAAAGTAATTCTCTCTATATAGAAAGGACTTGCCAAATTACACACATTCAATAGCACTTAAAAGAAATTCACCTTCAATCGAATGAACTGATCAGCCAGAGACAACTCTTCACGGACCATGTCCATTAACCTGCCGGATAAGCCATAATTAAATGTCTATTCTTGCTAGCCGTATATGATATATTTAAATGTCAGACTGCAAAACCGATGATTATCTTAACAAAACCTTTTAAAGTAAAGTAATGTCTGGTAGAGCCCAAAAAAAGGAAAAAGGGAGTGCAGAGTTAAGAAACAGAAGAAACTAACGGAAAAGAAGAGTGAAGAAATGAAATTTGAAATAGATGCCAAGTTGATCTGTTCCAACTGTAAGAATGTTGTGCGTTTATGCCAACCACACTGCAGAACCTAGCAAATTCATTTGTATCGCATAAGTGAGCAGCAATTTCATGTAGCAAAACACCTATACATAATTAACTTCGGATGCTTCCCAGACATAAAATTAAAAGCCATATTTGTGTTATTACTTTCTCGACTAAAATTATTTTCCACTGAATGGTTGCTGGTTTGTTCTTACTTTTTGGTTCGGTTGTAGGTTAGTGTGTGGTTGCCAGACACAGGACAATGCTGAGCTTAAGAGAGAAGATGTATGGGCAAGTGGTGTATGGCACGCTTTGGGAGAAAAGATGACATTTTTCTCGCCATGTAGCTTGAAAAGTGACACAAAACTATTGTTTGTGAAATTCTCTTTTATTGCAAATTTGATACTGTCACTTGTGAGCATGCATCTTCTGGCGCACAATTTCTAATGACAAGCAGCAGAAAAGAGTTAACGCTAGTTGTTACAGGATACTGATTATTAAGGTCCACTTTGGGCATAACACGAGAAGTAAATTAGTTTGACAAAGTAAATAATCAGAAACATAGTTGTCCAGGAAGTATAGTGAAACATACAGGTAGAGATCAAGGTCTTCAATATTAATCAAAGCACCGTTCAAAGCCATTAAAGACTTGCCAGGTGGCACCATCCGCTGATTTGATATGATTTCATCTTTGATAGAATCGTCAATCTGTTCAATCAAAACATTGTTGTCAATAATCAGCATGTGGAACAGTGGAAGTGGTTCGTATGAACATCCTCAAAAACAAAATCTTTATAAACTCGCATTAACATATTTTATTGGCATTACTTATGTACATAGCTGAAGATATAAAGGGAGCTCCAGATAGAACATCAACCTTCATTCGTGATAGTGAAGAAACTATACTGGGGAAATTTTGATTGATTTCCTGCATTGACTGTAAAGGATCTGATGCTTGAAGGATCCTCTGTGCTGTCTGATGACCCAAGTCTGTAGCGTGCAGCAGAAAGGACATAAAAAGGTGCTCCTATACCATCAGATAATGCACAGTAGTACTCCCTCCGTTTATAAATATAAGATGTTTTAGCTTTGTGAAGCAAATGTATCTAGACATCTTTTAGTGTGTAAGTTCACTCGAATATACACACTAAAACTTGTCTACATACATTTGCTTCACAAACCTAAAACATCTTATTTATAAACGGAGGGAGTAACTTGTAAGACAAATAGAATCACTAAACTATGGCCAAGAATACCTTTGAGTTCCCAGACTTCAAGTGTGTCAGATATTGTTGACGACAATAGAGAATCCCTAAAGGCCATTATCTCAGCATTTAGCTCTGGCTTGCGTTCCTAGAGAATGATAGACGAGGAAGACAAAATATGAATACTTCTCTATATATGCAATAAATAGTCACCATAGTTGTTATGACTGAACTGAACGAACCAGAATCTTGGAAAATATGAATCCTCTGACTTCTTGACTGAGGTCCTCAGTTTTAGGATCTTCCAGAGCAACACCTGCAAGAACATAATAAGCATCAATAGAAATTTTTGAAATATATATAGATGTACGGAAAACATTTTTCCAACATCCAGGTGTAGTACTCCCACATGCCAGTTCTAACAACATAGAGTGTTATAGTGCAGTGTGGAGTATGTACCCGTAGTATGAAGTATGTAAGACCACCTAGGTATTATATAACTTTTCTTTAGGTGGTCTGTCATTTTTGGACATACTCCTATCTATGTGCAAGCTATGCATCTTACAGCGGGATGTAGTTACACTTACACCCATGTCTCCTATAGAAATGTATGTGCACAAGGTTTTTCAGTTGTTCATTATCAATGGGATATAACTGATTTACTTGAAAAAATACAAAATAAATATATTTCTTATTAAGAGCTGAGTGGTGATGAGTGCATGCTCTGGTGCAAATAGAACACATAGTAGAGTTACCCTTCTTTATAGCAGTGTCATCCATGGCCTTGTATTCCATGTTTTTTAGGGCGAGTTCCACCCCATAACCACTCAAAGTGACTGCATCTGCAGCACCAATGGAACCACAAAAGCTAGATGAAGCCTGGCATCCAGATGGCAGAACAGGACGCAGAGCGTACCTGACTTTTCCCTATATAGTATACTGTATATTAGACTTTTACAGGTTAAAGCCAAGGAAAAGATACGTAACACAGTAAAACTGGAGAGGCAAAAGCAAGAAGTGTGATACGATAACAAGAAAACTGGATACTGCCAGCAGTAATTGTTTTCATAGAGAATAGATGTAGTTGTGAATAGGTAAATCTGTTTCGCCATTTGAAGTTACAAAGGCATATAATAAGGCAGATGTGGAATAAAGGCGCATTCAACTATCTACAAACATCAGCCTTGTTCACAGTTCAAACAATTACAGATGTCGTTTTTGTCCAGGAAAATGTTTATACAGATAGGAAACTATACAAGACCCAGATGGTAGGATAACCAAGAGATTTGGCATGATTGATTAAACAATATATGTTCAACTGTTCACAAAAAATTCTATTAATATGACTAAAATTCATCTAAGTCTTTTTACCATGTGGAAGATGACCTCCCAGTCAGTAGTGCTATCAACCGAAAACCACAAGCAATAGGCTATCAGTGATTATGTTGCTCTTTGGTTTGTGCACCAAAGATTCCATCCAAAATATCCAATACATATATTCCGTAATTTCATATATTTTGCAAACTTCATTAATTCAACTGAAGCTACATGTGACTATTACATTCAGCTTAAGCACTGCCACGCCAAAAAAATGACAGTGACTTTATAGCAAATCTAGCAAAAAAAAGTGGTTACTAATAGCAGTGTGGCAATGCACACTTGGGCTCCAATCTAAACAGGCCCAGTATGTGGCATGATAGCTGGAATATCACTGTTTATTAACAGTACCCCCTAACTGCCCTTGTGTAAGACCTTATATAGTTATATCTCTACTTTCCAGAGTTCATTGTTTCTCAGGACCCCGGATGCCTTGAAATACACCCAAGACAATCAAAAGTACGTTACCTGCTTTGACGCTTCTGCCAAATGAACATGCAGCTCTTTAAAGCATTTTGTCCCAACAGCCCCATAAAATATAGCAACTGGAGCAGTAATATTTGAGCGAGGATACACATGGTCAAAGTCAAAGAGTTCAGGTTGTCCAGTGGAGTACATAGCTCTGTTCAGCAAAAGTTCTTAGTTTCCCACCCTATAGCCTGAAGCCCTAAGCAAAGTGACAAACAGATAAGAAATGAAGATGCTTACCCTTTGCCTGATCCCTCTAGCCATTTATGTAGATCAGCTGAGCTGAATAATAATGTGCTCCCTGTGTCTACCCAGCAACAAGTTTCTTCCACAGGCCCGCTGCCAGGAATTTGCTCAAGTGCATCATCCTTAACAGAAACTGAAGATAAAGACTCCTCTGCAAGCTGTCTATACAGCACTAATCTCGGCGATGCTGATCTAAGGGTAAGAGTGAACTCAAATATTGAAGCCAGTGGCTCGCTGAGAAGTGAGCGGGCATCCTCAACAATCTTCTGAACACAGCATTTGGCAGTCAGACATTCAGATCCTTTGTCCAATTCCTTCCAGTGGTCAACAAAATCCCAAAAATAGTCCTTCCGTTCTTTTGAAAGTAGTTCACTAATAGAAGTAGTAAACATAAATATTAGGTATTGCCAAGAGAAATACAAGCAAAATAGGACGTTAACAACATGTTGCGTTACATTAATTTAAGTTTCTCCATCAGACCAGAACTATGTACAATTTGGCCCCATCCATTTCAGTCATTTTCAATGCAAAAATGAGAAGTGTAGCAACACACATTTGGCTACATATAGTAAAATTTAAGCTCACATAGAGATTTGGCTACAAAGCAAAGATAGTTCTCGGTTAAAGAAAATACTCCCAACTTAGTCGCAACGAATGCAAACATTTCAATATATCAGTGGACAGAGAAGACATGGTGTTTTCAAATGTCACAGTTGTAATACAGAAAACCTTTTGAAACTGGAACCTCTCTCTAAATTAATTATGTTATTCGGTAAGATTTGGTTCATCAACATCAACGGATTTGGCCATAGCTAATATGTGCTTCTGAACCACGAAGGCACATTGGTGTGTGACAAATCCTATTGTGCTCCATGGTACATAAACCTGTTCTAAAACGTACTGGTAACAACTAGAATGAAATTCCTGGAATCTTAGCAATAGGGGTATTCATTCACGGGTTCAGTCAACCCGGCAAGCCCGTAGCTCATTGTTTTTTACTAAGCTTGCCGGCATTGTTGTGATCACTGAACCAGAATACTAGCCCTGGGGTTGCAGGTTTCTTCCGAAATCATTTTTGAACAACCCTGCTTAGCACAACTAGCTAAACGTATCTACTACGCATCAACAGAATGGTTCGCAAACCAGTTTCCAGAATCGCATCCGAACGACAAAAACCGCATAGAGCAAACTTACTGAAACCACTAAATCAGTGCCAAATCGAAAATTCTCGAACAAAATTGACACATATACCAGCGTATCAAGCCAGGAACCACTCACTTGGCTTCGAGCAGCAGCGGCGTGCCGGCCCACTTGGCCCGGAGCGCCACCTGCACGTTCTTCTGCCGCCGGATCTCGGCAGCCGAGAGGCCCGCAGCGAGGCATCCCACGAGCACCGCCGCGACCAGCGCTAACGCCGCCCGCGAGACCCCAGATCGGGACCCTAGTGCCGCCGCCATGGGTGAAGATGCGCTTCGACCTCGAAGCTCGACCCAGAGTCCACCCGTCGGCCGCCCCTTCGATCCGAGTTGCTACACGGCAGAGGAGCCAGGTTATGAACCCCGCATCAGGAGAGATTTTTGTGAGGGGTTTTGGTTCGTCGCCGACGAGATGCGGACCGCGAGAGGCGAGGAGACTTCGCCGGAGACCTGGGGGTTGATGTTGTGGGGGTTTGCGGAGTTATAAACTGTTGCCACCGTTGGATCGACGGTGAACGGGAGATTTTTAGGGTGTGTTTGGTAGGTCGGGCCAACTTAGAAATTCTCAGCTCATACAAGAATTCCACCCCTTTTGCTGTTTGGTAAGTCGGGTCGGTCCAACTAAGAGATTTCTCACCTCATGCAAAAAAGTCCTCTCAGCCGGGCTGAGGAAAGAAGCTCGAATCGAGCTTCTCAACTCGCCCAGGCTGAATCCATACCCGCAGAACACTGTGCGGCCCTGCGGCACCCCCCAAACCCTCACCCGCACTCTCTCTCTCCCTCATTTTTCCCCTCTCTCTTTCCCATCCCGAGCCCTATCCCCTCCTATCGGCCGCCATGGATTTCTCTCCTGGGCTCCCTTCTCTCCTCTCCCGAGCCCCCTCCACTCTTCCTGGCTCCCAGTGGGGCAGATGTCGTCGACTCCTCTCTTGAGCTCCCAGTGTGGCGGCGGCGGTGCGGCCAATGGAGACAGCGCACGGGGGCGCGTGGCGGCCCGCCTTGACCTCCTCCTGGCTGCGCACGGGAAGGCAGCATGGCGCATGGGAAGGCAGCATGGCGCACGGGGAGGCAGCGCATGGGAAGGTAGCATGGCGCATGGCGGCGCGTGGCGGCCCGCCTTGACCTCCTCCTGGCTGCGCACGGGAACGCGTGGAGGCCCGGCCTCGCAGCGCACGGCGGCGCGTGGAGGCGACGGTGGGCGGCGCGTGAGGGCGGCGGTGGGCGGCGCGTGGAGGCGGCTCTCCTCGCCGGCGCCGGCGTCTTGCTGGCCGGCTAGCCGCAAGACCCGATTGCTTTTTCCATTCTTGTTTTGGACCTGGTTGCTTTTTCTTTATGTTTAGGGACTTGATTATTTTTCTATTTTCTGTTTTGGTACATGATTGCTTTTCTATTTTATATTCAAGGACCTATGTATAAAAATTTCGATTCTCAAGTCAGAGAAGCAACCAAACAACATCTCATCTAAACTTGTTTGAACCAACGCGGGCTACCAAACATACAAGAATATCTCACCTCAACTTGTCTAGAGGCAGCATGTATAAGAGGAGATGGTGATTCTCAGTTGAACCGGGCTACCAAACACACCCTAGTTTTGGGATTTAGCAAAGCGGAGGATATTCCAGTGGGCAGGTGATACGTCTCCAACGTATCTATAATTTTTGATGCTCCATGCTTGTTTTTACACCATTTGCCTATTGTTTCGTTACACTTAGTGGCACTTTTATGCATTTTCCGGAACTAACCTATTAACGAGTTGCCACAGTGCCAGTTTCCTATTTTCTGCTGTTTTTGTGTTTCAGAAGTGATACACAGGAAATATTCTCGGAATTGGACGAAACAAGTTCCTGAAGTCTTATTTTTCCCGGAAGCTTCCAGAGATCCGAAGGAGAGTCGGAGGGGGGCCACCAGGGCCCCACACGCAGGGGCGGCGTGGCCAGGCCCCTGGCCGCGCGGGCCCCGCGTGAGGGCACCTGGTCCCTCCTCTGACGACGCCCCTTTGCCTACAAAGACCCCCCGACGGAAAAAACCTAAGTACCCGATCAGATTTCCAGAACACATCGCGATCCGCCGCCGCCGTCGACCCGAAGATCGGGAGGGTCCAGAAGCTCTTCCCAGCACCCTGCCGGAGAGGGGAATCGCCACCGGAGGTCTTCTTCATCGCCATGCTTGCCTCCGGAGCGATGAGTGAGTAGTCTACCTTGGACTATGGGTCCATAGCAGTAGCTAGATGGTTGTCTTCTCCACCATGTGCTTCATGTTTAGATCTCATGAGCTGCCCTACATGATTGAGATCACCGTTATGTAATTCTACATGTTTGGTTTGTTGGGATCCGATGAATATTGGTGTTTATGATTAAGTTGTTGTACTGAATATTATCTTTTGTTATCTCTATGTTGTTTATGATCTTGCATGCTCTCCGTTGTTAGTGGCTATCTTGGCCAAGTAGTTGCTAGTGACTCCAAGAGGGGGTATTTATGCTCGATAGTGGGTTCATGCCTCTATTTCACCTGGGGGAGTGACAGAAACCTCTAAGGTGGTAGATGTGCTATTGCTACTAGGGAGAAAACAACATTCATATGCTCAAGGGCATATGCTTTGTTTACATTACACACTTTTCTTAATGCAATTATCTGCTGTTCGCAACTTAATACTACTGGGGTGTTCGGATTGATATCCCCGGGAGTGGATTATTAGTCATAGATGCAGTTGGATGGCGGTCTATGTATTTTGTTGTAATGCCCAGAGTAAATCTCATAGTGATCTTCTTGACATATCACGTTTATCTTTATTCTATCAATTGCCCAACTGTAATTTGTTTACCCAGCATGTGTTATTTATCTTATGGAGAGACACCACTAGTGAACTATGGACCCCGGTCCTATTTACATCATATTGCTATCACCTGTTTACTTTACTCGTACTGTTTACTTTACTCGCATACTATATTGTTTTCCACTCGATACACTCATAACCTTTGTTTCAAGCAAACCGGTGAGATTGACAACCTCATCGCAAGTTGGGGACAAAGTATTTGTTTGTGTGTGTGCAGGTTCCGCATCACCTTCAGTCATTTGTCTCTCCTCTCCTGATCGATATTAAACCTTGGTTTCTTAACTGAGGGAAGACTAGCTGCTATACTCATCATACCTTCCTCTTGGGGTTCCCAACGGGCTGGTTATCCACCACGCACAAGGATAGTCGGCTCCCACGTCAACCACACGCAATCAAAGGGATCAGCTAGTTTTCTGGCGCCGTTGCCGGGGAGGAAGAGAAGACTTCTGCGAGGGGAGTTTTTCGCACACACATCCTTTACTTTGTTTTATTGTTTTGCTTTACTTTATTTATTTTACCTGCATTGCTTTTTATCAAAAACCCAAAAAAAATAGAATCCTTGGTAGTTGTTTTTACTTGTTACTTTTGTTTTGCTGAAATGGCCAATCCTGAAAACACCAAGTTGTCTGACTTTACTAGCACAAACAATAGTGATTTTATCTGCACTCCTATTGCGCCACCTGTTCCTGCTGCAAACTTTTATGAGATTAAGCCTGCTTTATTGAACCTTGTTATGAAAGAGCAATTTTCTGGTGCTAGTACTGAAGATGCTGCAGCTCATCTCAACAATTTTGTTGAGCTATGTGAGATGCATAAATATAAGGATGTTGATAGTGATATTATTAAGCTCAAGTTGTTTCCTTTTTCTTTGAGAGGAAAAGCTAAAGATTGGTTGCTGTCTTTGACTAAGAATAGTATTGATTCATGGGCTAAGTGTAAGGATGCTTTTATTGGTAGATACTATCCTTCTGCTAAGATTATATCCTTGCGTAGCAATATTATGAAGTTTACTCAGTTTGATAATGAACATGTTGCTCAAGCTTGGGAAAGAATGAAATCTATGATAAAGAATTGCCCCACTCATGGACTGACTACTTGGATGATTATCCAAACTTTTTATGCAGGACTGAATTTTTCTTTGAGGAACCTACTTGATTCAGCTGCTGGAGGCACTTTTATGTCCCTTACCTTGGGCGCCGCATCAAAGCTACTTGACAACATGATGGTAAATTATTCTGAATGGCACACCGAGAGAGCTCCACAAGGTAAGAAGGTAAATTCTGTTGAGGAAACCTCTTCCTTGAATGATAAGATTGATACCATTATGGCTATGCTTGCTAATGATAGGACTCATGTTGATCCTAATAATGTTCCTTTGGCCTCTCTGGTTGCTCAAGAAGAGCATGTTGATGTGAATTTCATTAGAAACAATAATTTTAACAACAATGCTTATAGCAACAATTTTGCTAGTAACAATTATAGGTTGTATCCTTCTACTAATGGTAATGGTTATGGTAACTCTTATGATAATTCCTACAACAACACTAGGGCCGCGCCCTCCGAGCTTGAGGTAATGCTCAAGGACTTCATCGGTAAGCAAACTGCTTTTAACAAGTCTGTTGGGGAAAAGTTAGGCAAAATTGATATTCTTGCTGCTAAAGTTGATAGCCTTGCTCATGATGTTGAACTTCTGAAATTAAAAGTGTTTCCTAATGATGTGAAAGAGAACAATGTTTTTGCTACCGCTAATGCTATTCAAGTTGGAATTGATGAAAATATTAGATTGTTAGCGGAATTGCATGCCAGGTGGGAAAGAGAAGATGAGATGGCTAGAGAGATGAAGGTATGTACTATTACTACCTCTAATGATGTTGCTCCTAATACTATCAATCCTCTTACTTTGATTGGTGTAGAGAAAACTCCCACTCCTTGTGTTAAAAAGCCTAAAACTGCCAAAACTTTTTCTCAAAAGAGTGCTGGAATTTTTCAGAGTGTGGGAGATGATAGCTCTATTTCTTTTAATGATTTTGATGTTGATGGCTGCAATATATCTGAAGTAATTTTGTTCTTGCAAAAGCTTGCTTTGACTCCCAATGCTAGTTCTTTAAATATTGCTTTTACTAAGCATATTACCAATGCTCTCATAAAGATTAGGGATGAAAAGTTGAAGCAAAAAGCCTCTGTTCCCAAGAAGTTAGAAGATGGTTGGGAACCCATCATTGATATGCATGTTAATGGTTATGATTGCCATGCTTTATGTGATCTAGGTGCTAGTATTTCTATCATGCCTAGAAAGATTTATGACATGCTTGATTTACCACTGTTGAAAAATGTTATTTTGATGTTCCTATTGCTGATGTTGCTAAGAAGAAACCTTTGGGAAGAATTAATGATGTTCTTATTGTGGTTAACAATAATCTTGTTCCCGTTGATTTTCTTGTTATGGACGTTGAATGCCATGCTTCATGTCCTATTATTTTGGGAAGACCCTTTCTTCGAACTGTAGGTGCCATCATTGATACGAGGGAAGGCACTATCAAATATCAATTCCCACTTGAGAAAGGTATGGAACACTTCCCTAGGAAAAGAAAGAAATTACTTTTTGACTCTATTCTTAGACCAAATTATGAGCTTGATGCTTCATCACTTGATGTTACTTGATTCGCAATTTTCTGCGCCTAGCTCAAAGGCGTTAAAGAAAAGCACTCTTGGGAGATAACCCAATGTTTTATTTTCAGTACTTTTTCTTTTATTTGAGTCTTGGAAGTCATTACTACTGTAATTACCGCTCCTTATCTTGTTTATTTCGTTTTAGTGCCAAGAGAAGCCTCTAATTTGAGTGAGGTAAAGATTTGGGGATGTTGCTGTCCTGAAACTGTTTTCGGTGTTGCAACGTAAAAATTCGTGAAAATTCTCTGTTTATGTTTTGGACCTGCGATTTCTTGTGCATATGCCCCAGGTTATATCCAAACTTTTGTTAGTTGAACACTTTTTGATTTGAGCAACAGAAAATCCCTCAAAAATTCGACCTTTGTCAGCTGTTCAGTTTTGACAAATTTCTGCCAATATTTGTGTTTGCCACTTTATCGCTTTCTTTTGAGTTCTTTTGATCACGGAACTTTTGGGGAGGTTGCTACAGTAGTATTTGCTATATATGTGGTGGTTTTGAGTTGAAACCTGAAGCAAATAGAGGATTGATTATATGTTATGCTTGCACTAATGTTGCTAATAGAATTGTGTTTAGTTTTGTATGAAGGAAGTTTTCAAGTGTAGGGATTGGAGAATGATGAGATGAGCTGAAGAATGGACAAAAGCTCAAGCTTGGGGATGCCCATGCATCACCCCAAGAAATATCCAAGAAGTACAAGCGTCAAAGCTTGGGGATGCCCCCGAGGCACCCCTTCTTCATCGGCAAAAATCAGGTCACCTTTCAAAACACTATATTTTTATTGCTTCATGCACTATGTGTTTTTCTTGGAGCGTCAGTTGTTTTAGTTTTCTTAGTTGGTTTAGTTTGTTTGTTTGCTGCAATAAATGGTTGGACCCCAACAAATTTTCTTTTGGAGAAGTTGCCTTGTTTTCATTTGCCAAGAACGCTCTAGTTTTCACTCTTATTAAAAATCGAGTGTTCTTCTTTTTCTGCTACTGCTTTTGGTTTTCGTTTTCGCCTTGATTTGCGTTCAGACCTTGTCATATCTTTTCATCACGGTGTATTTTTGCCTCTGATCTTTATTGGTTTTCATCAAAAGACGTGTTTATAAAAATTTCAAATGGTGTTGGAAAAGAGAAAAAGCTTTGTGCAAAATAGTGGTACAAGAAGGAGCTTGTGTAGACTGCGGCTTAGGCTTTTTCATGTCATGCTTGATGTCTTTTTGATAGTATGCTTAGTGGTTTTGCTGTAGCATGACTTGTCTCAAATAACTGAGATTGCTTAATGAGCCTTTGAAAAAATCATGCGTTGTTTTTATTGTATGGAAGCATTATTTTGGTTTTCTCCTTGATGCTTTATTTGGGTTGACTTGGCGCATGCTCACACATGTTAGACTCTTACAAAGTCGCCAATAGCCTTCATGATCATTTAGTTTTTGACTTTTGATGCCATCTTATGCTTCTTTTAATGTCACTTTGTCGCTTTGCATGATTATGGCCATTATTGCTCTCTTAGTTGGTCGCTCCCAGTCTTTTGCTAGCCCTCGCCTTGTACTGAGTATGAGCTCTACTCGTGCATCCAACTCCTAAAAGCCAAAGTTTTCCAAAGTGTCCACCATACATACCTACTAGCAATTTGCTATTCCAAGTAAATTTGACTTGCTTTTATTTTCTCTTCAAATTAAACTCTTACCAGTGTTATGCGAAATTCGGTCAGTAAAGCTCTCACGAACCGGAAGGCAC
This sequence comes from Dactylis glomerata, assembly GCA_007115705.1. Lineage (NCBI taxonomy): Eukaryota > Viridiplantae > Streptophyta > Magnoliopsida > Poales > Poaceae > Dactylis > Dactylis glomerata. Next base: position 1,910,147 of record QXEO01000938.1, on the reverse strand, counting down.
ACTTTACTTTTTCCTGTTCTTAAAAATTTGACATTGTGGTCTCTTATGTTGAGTTGTTATGCTTGCAAGTTGTAAGTTGGATTCTAGCCCAGCCATGCTGTCATGGGGCAAGCTTTCAACATTGCACTTCTTATTTGAGTTGATCTTTTGTCTATGGATGCCCACGGTGTGAAATGAATTGGGAATCTTGTGGGGATCATGGAGTTTGTATATGTGTTAGGGAAACGCCGAGCCGCCAATATAAGCCATGCATAATTCATGGTGGAAATTTGCAGCATACCCATGGTGAACATTCGACGACGCATCTCACAATAAAAAGCTAAACAAAAGGCAAATAAAAGAGATGTCGAGGTGTTCATTGTCTGCTTGTCCTGTCATTTTGGTGTGGGCTTGTTCCATGTCATCGGGCACGGAGGTACCCCATTGGCGGTTCTCAATGATATGCATATACTTACAATGACAAGAGCCTTGCTTGGGACTCTAAGTAAAGTAGCATGAGGTTTGGGTACTCGTATTCACGGGGCACGAGGTCTTCAACTTATGATTTGTCAAGCATATGCATCATAATTGTTCTCGCATTAACATTAACCATTCAAGATGCTTATGATGGGGGCAATGAGAGCTCAAAGCCGGTAAGTACCATAATTTTTGAAGGTTATAAAATCTGCAATCACTGCTTCCCTCTACGAAGGGCCTTTCTTTTACTTTTATGTTGAGTCACCACCTTCTTTCTTTATGCACCATTAAGAGAGCATAGTTGTCATTCTTAGTGTGATATGCATTGTCCCAAAGTTCATTGATTGATTCATATTGTTGGTTTCACTTGTTCTCAAATTATTTGTATCTAATCGCCCTCTTAAACTTGAAGGTGTCCTATGCATTTATGTTTTGCTCTCTTTGAAGGACAAGCTGAAAACCATTTGTATGTTTTTCCTTATGATTTGAACACACGTTTGACTTTCATTGTTTCATTTTCATGATCTTTTGTTTGTGTTCATTTGCATGTTTACAACATGGTTGCTAAGTTCTTATTGTCATGATTATATCTTCATGCCCATGTTTTAAGTTTTTATGATCCCAGCTCACCAATGCTTACATAAATGATCAAGATTGTGTAGGTGCATGTCACCTCAAAAATTATTTCTTTGTTATCACTTACCTACTCGAGGACGAGCAGGAGTTAAGCTTGGGGATGCTTGATACGTCTCCAACGTATCTATAATTTTTTATGCTCCATGCTTGTTTTTACACCATTTGCCTATTGTTTCGTTACACTTAATGGCACTTTTATGCATTTTCCGGAACTAACCTATTAACGAGTTGCCACAGTGCCAGTTTCCTGTTTTCTGCTGTTTTTGTGTTTCAGAAGTGATACACAGGAAATATTCTCGGAATTGGACGAAACAAGTTCCTGAAGTCTTATTTTTCCCGGAAGCTTCCAGAGATCCGAAGGAGAGTCGGAGGGGGGCCACCAGGGCCCCACATGCAGGGGCGGCGCGGCCAGGCCCTTGGCCGCGCGGGCCCCGCGTGAGGGCACCTGGTCCCTCCTCTGACGACGCCCCTTTGCCTATAAAGACACCCCGACGGAAAAAACCTAAGTACCCGATCAGATTTCCAGAACACATCGCGATCCGCCGCCGCCGTCGACCCGAAGATCGGGAGGGTCCAGAAGCTCTTCCCGGCACCCTGCCGGAGAGGGGAATCGCCACCGGAGGTCTTCTTCATCGCCATGCTTGCCTCCAGAGCGATGAGTGAGTAGTCTACCTTGGACTATGGGTCCATAGCAGTAGCTAGATGGTTGTCTTCTCCACCATGTGCTTCATGTTTAGATCTCATGAGCTGCCCTACATGATTGAGATCACCGTTATGTAATTCTACATGTTTGGTTTGTTGGGATCCGATGAATATTGGTGTTTATGATTAAGTTGCTGTACTGAATATTATCTTTTGTTATCTCTATGTTGTTTATGATCTTGCATGCTCTCCGTTGTTAGTGGCTATCTTGGCCAAGTAGTTGCTAGTGACTCCAAGAGGGGGTATTTATGCTCGATAGTGGGTTCATGCCTCTATTTCACCTGGGGGAGTGACAGAAACCTCTAAGGTGGTAGATGTGCTGTTGCTACTAGCGAGAAAACAACATTCATATGCTCAAGGGCATATGCTTTGTTTACATTACACACTTTGCTTAATGCAATTATCTGTTGTTCGCAACTTAATACTACTGGGGTGTTCGGATTGATATCCCCGGGAGTGGATTATTAGTCATAGATGCAGTTGGATGGCGGTCTATGTATTTTGTTGTAATGCCCAGAGTAGATCTCATAGTGATCTTCTTGACATATCATGTTTATCTTTATTCTATCAATTGCCCAACTGTAATTTGTTTACCCAGCATGTGTTATTTATCTTATGGAGAGACACCACTAGTGAACTGTGGACCCCGGTCCTATTTACATCATATTGCTATCACCTGTTTACTTTACTCGTACTGTTTACTTTACTCGCATACTATATTGTTTTCCACTCGATACACTCATAACCTTTGTTTCAAGCAAACCGGTGAGATTGACAACCTCATCGCAAGTTGGGGACAAAGTATTTGTTTGTGTGTGTGCAGGTTCCACATCACCTTCAGTCGTTTGTCTCTCCTCTCCTGATCGATATTAAACCTTGGTTTCTTAACTGAGGGAAGACTAGCTGCTATACTCATCATACCTTCCTCTTGGGGTTCCCAACGGGCTGGTTATCCACCACGCACAAGGACAGTCTGCTCCCACGTCAACCACACGCAATCAAAGGGATTAGCAGGTTCTTTAGATATTTCATTAATTGAAAATCCAACACTTGTGGAAACTAAAAGACAGACTGGAATAAAATAATTATCCTAAATTTGTAGATAAAATTCTAAAAGATTGAGAAATACAAACTGGTCCCCTAGGATTTCCTGCAACCACCGTAGCGAGCACCTGAAAGATCGAGATGTCGCCTAGAGAGGTGGTAAATAGGCGTTTTAAAAATAATTACGGATTTGGCTTGAAAGAATACGGAATTAAACTAACATTTATTTTTAAGCACAAAACCTAAATAAACTAGGCTAAACTAAGCATACCACAACAACTAAATCTAAGCAAGATAGCACAAGATATATTTCACAAGTGATAAACAAGATAAAAATAACTTCAAGCTTGAAGGCTATCACAAGGAAATAAACTTGGGTATAGAGATAACCGAGGCACACGGAGATGAAGATGTATCCCGGTGTTCACTTACTCGCAAGTAAGCTAATCACCGTTGGAGAGGTGCGGGTTACCATTGAGGACCCCTGAACGCCACCGAGGCTCACCTTCTTCTCCTTGCCCCTCACGAAGATAGGGCTCCTTTTTATGGCTAGCTTTTCCTCCACTCCGGAGATGGCAAGCTCCAATACCACTTCACAAGCTCCATAAAGGAGAAACACATGTCTCTTCACAAACTTCCACGAAGAGGACACCGCGGCACAACCATTAAGCCAACTAGGAGGTCATCCTCCAAGAGTAACAAGCTCACAGTCTCTCACTCGAACTAATCGTAATGGAGAGCTCAACACTTATGCAAGAATGCAAAGCCAGAACACCAAGGGTGCTTAAATCCCTCACTCCCAAATCCCACCAAAGTAACAAATGCTAGGATGGGATTAGAGAGGATGAACAATGGTGGAGGTCAACTAATGACCCCAAGATCTAGATCCCAAAGGTTCCCCTCACTTAGAGGATGAATGAGTTGGTGGAGATTGTAGATCTAGATATCCTCTTCCAAAGCCCTCAAAAGGATGCAAGAATCAGAGGGAAAATACCAAATGTGGAGAGGTGTGAAACCTTCCAAAGTGAAGAACCGGTAAAACCTCTCAACTCGAAAACGCAATAGAAGATGCATTTGGATTCCCTTTTTGATGAACTTGGACTTGTTGGAAAGCTAGCAACAAGCTCAATAACCTCATACAGAGAAACACCAGGACGCAATAAGATAGGGAGATGCAAAGTATGCAAAGGACTGAGCTCCCTATGACGATATGATCAAGTTACCCAATCGAAAGCCCCTCTTGATAGTGCGGCTATCTATCCTATAACCCGGTTTCCCAACAAACACCTTGAGACTGGTAAAAGAAATGCCTAGCAAGGACATACCTTTACCTTGAGCATCCCGCTTGACCTTGATGACAATGCTTCATGCTTCCGTCAAGCCGGAATACTTCACTTGATCATTGTTGCTTTGTGAAGACTTTAATTTGCTCCCCCATAAACCATTATGGAATAGCTTCGTTAACACTCATCTTCACAAATCCATTATCACCAAATGGACGGCAAGCTTCAAGCATATTATCTTATTGAGATGCTTATCTTGAACTTGCACACATTCAACCCTGATGATTAACATCATTTGATTTCATTCTCCCATGGGCCATATCGAATCCTTCCTTTGATGTAAGCCCATGTTAAGATACCTAACCCCACATAGTAATGCAACACACATATATAGTCTTGATGACCCACAAGTATAGGAGGTGTATCATAGTACTTTTGATAAATAAGAGTGTCGAACCCAACGAGGAGCAGAAGGTGTTGACAAGCGGTTTTGATCAAGGATTCACTTTAAATACTAGCAAACGGGTTTTCAGGGGTATTTGGTAATGCAAGTAAATAAAGTATGAGTAAATAAAAGACAATAATAGTAATTGCTGCAAGTGGCCCAATCCTTTCTAGAGCAAAGGACAAGCCGGTTGTGTAACTTATGATTACCAAACGTTCCTGAGGACACACGGGAGTTTCTGTCGAGTGCTTTTGCTTCATGCAGCTAAGTAATCTTCATTGGTTTGATAAGTGTTATGGGGGTGAACCTATGCTAGTGCACTACCCTTACTAGGACTAACACACACTTGTGATTATACCCCTTGCAAGCATCCACAAATACAAGAAAGTAATTAAGATAAATCTAACCACAGCCTTAAACTCTGAGATCCTACACTCCCTGGTGCAATGATTTCCTAACGGGGGTTTAGGTTTCTGTCGCTCCGGCAACCCCACAATTAGTAGCCAAATACACAATGCATTCCACTAGGCCCATAAAGGTGAAGTATCATGTAGTCGACGTTCACATGACACCACTAGTAGAATAGCACCACAACATATAAATATCAAACCATTAAATATTACTCAACATAGTTTCACTACTAACATCTCGACTTCTCCCATGTCCTCAAGAACTAAATGAACTACTCATAAGACATCATATGGATCATGACCAGAGGTGAAATAATGGTAAATAATAATCTGAACATAAACCTTAATTCAAAGGTTCCACTCAATAGCATCAACTACAAGAGTAATCAACACCGGGAAAGTTTCCCCTAAGAATTGGACAAGATTCAACCCAAGATGTTACAGCGGGATGGCGTGGTGATGGTGAAGATGAGTGCTAGTGATGATGGTGATGAAGATGATGATCCCGATGAAGCCCAGCTTGATGGTGATGATGATGGCGACAATCTCCCCTCTCTGGTAAGTAATTTCCCCGGCAGATTTCTACCTGCCGGAGAGCTTATTTCTCTTGGTGTTTTCCGCCCCGCAGAGGCGGCGGAGTCTATCTCTGATCCCCCCCACTGATCTTAGGTTTCGGGGACGACCATATACGCGAGAGGGCGATGGCAGACGTGGGCCAGGGTGGCCACACCGCTGGGTGGCGCGGCCAGGGCCTGGCCCGCGCCACCTGGTGGTGTGGGCCCCTGGCTGCTCCCCTCGTTCTCTCCTTTTGGCTACTTTCGTCATCTGGTAAAATATGATTTTCTGGATAATTTCCTGGAATTGTTGATCTTCAGAAATATGGTGTCTTGATGGTCCTTTTTCCAGCAGAATCCTGACTCCGGCAGCAAGTTCTCCAATAATCATCAAACATGCGAAAACAGAGGAAACAACATAAGTATCATCTCTAAATATGAAATATATCAATGAATAACAGTAAATTATGATATAAAATAGTGATGCAAAATGGACGTATCATCGGCTCCTACCGGAGGGAGCCCACTAAGGCCTTGCCGCCCCCTTATTGGATAAGGGTGTGGGGCACCTAGGGCCTTAGGGGTGGGGCGAATGGGGCCCATGGGGGTAGCCGACCAGGCCAAGGCTTCCCTAGGCGCACCACCAATTCCCCCTCCCTTTAGTCCCACATTTCTAGTTGGTTGAGATGTGCATCATCCCTCCACCCCTATATAAAGGGACCCCTAGAGGAGAGTTTGACACAAGTGGATTGAGGGAGCTCCTTGGAAGAGCCCTCCTTTCCTCTACCCCTCATGCGCCACCCCTCTCCCCCCCTCTCTCTCTCTCTCGTGTGGCTCCTCGAAGGGATGCGTAGGAGCGAGAGCGACTCCACCGCTGCACGACAAAGTGTTGCGAGAATTCCAGATCGGATTCAAACTGATCTACTTCCGCAATCTTGGCTGGATTCGAGATCCGGAAGGAGTCATCATTCACCGTACATGTACGAGTACTACGAGGTGCTGCACGTGCAACACTAAGTCGTTGCGCCGGTGTTGTCGCACTGGTGTTACGACATCGAGATCTTCACGACCTTGAGGTCGGCTACGTCGTCTTCATCGTCAATGCTTGTGCGGGAGCATAATCCCCATGTTCGGTCTACAAGGATACATCTCCGTATCTCCTTTAATCATTATAGCATTACTACATAGATAGATCTTGGGCAATTCGGGGTTCCGTAGGTAATAAATTTTTGTTATTTGCACCAGACCCCAACAGTGGTATCAGAGCCGATCTATGCATAGTATGCTTGTACGATTAGAACACATAGCAATATGTGGGCGTTGATCCTCTCATTTTTACCCTCCCATGTGCATTCGTTTATATCCGTGGCATAGTTGGATTGAAGCGGCCCGAATACCGACCTTACGTGTTTCACGCGAGAATGGCTCCACGACTGACATACGGCTTGCACCGTATAAAAGTGGCTTGTCGGGTGTCTGTTTCTCCAACTATAGTGTATATGGCGTCTTCAACGGACGGTCCTTAATGGGGAAGTAAAGAAACAATTCGTTGATCAACGTTGTGGTTTCATGTTCGTAGATAAGAAACGGTTCTTGTGCGAAAGCCCTATAAGCCATGTAAAACATGCAAAAGATAAAGTAGAATCATCTAACTTTGTTTTGCAGTGGGGCGTGCGATGTGATATGGTCAATACGGTAAGTTGTGTGACACTAACTGCGGCTTCACGACGATGGTGCCGTGGACTTGGCGTCGTACCCGTAGAAGGATGGATATCATGTCAGATCACTCGATGAAGATCAAGCGCGTCGATGAAGAAAGCATATCATATCACGCATTATTTATATTTGATGTTATTTTGTGATTCTTATTTGTGCTAGTATTTAGATTGTAATATCCCAGCACGTAGGACAACTTCGGGGTAGAATAGAGGGCTTTTGTGCATAGCATCTAAAATTACGGGATTTTTTCACGCTTTTATCACTAAAACCTAAGGGGGGTCGAGTCTCTCTTCGAGGGGGAATGGTGAACTCTCGGAGTGCGAAAGAATTCGACATGACCTCTTTTGATCAATTGCTTGTGGGGAAGGGATAAAATTGAATGACTAAAACCTAAGAGTTTGATATGAATTCAAAACTTGACTTTGAATTATGAAATTTGAATTTGAAATTAAAGGACACATTTAGAAAGGATAAATATTTATAATAAGGAAAACTTGGACTTTATTGATTCTCAACACAATATACATTGTCTTTACAAAATTCAGAGAATAAAAGAATAATTACAAAGGGAACAAAATAGATAGAATATTACAACCATGAACAAAATAAAAAGAAATAAATACAAAGTTACAGGAATGAATCTAGATAATGAAATCCTAAACAACTAAATTTCTTATTTCTTTCTTTTCTTCTCTTTTCTATTCTTCTTTTGTTACCTGCAAGCAAAAGCAAACACAAAAGAAGAATTCCACCATGGCAGTAATACAAGTGGCAGTCAAGAATTAAAGGAACATTGTTGATAATCATCAACAAGTCAAGCTTATCACCATTGAGTCACCAGCCAAAATATCAGCCAGGGACCAAACTGGCCGGGCAGTAAGCCAGCCAAGCAAGCAGCTCAATCACCATATGCATGCACAGAGGTGTCAAGACACCAGAGAACTTGAGCATGTATATATAGATCACTGTAGGTGGTTTTGGTAGACCAAGATTCACAGCCAAGAACACCTAGTCGACCACCACAACCCCACAGCAAACCAACACCACAGTTCACTCATCACTGTGAGCAATCACAGCTAGCAACACCAATAGAAATCACCCTACTCATGAGCTGAGCATCAGGGGGATTATCACCACCACACAAAACCCGGCAGCCAAAGCTTAGTAAACATGGTCACTTAAACAAGATCAAGCCGCAGCAAGAAGCAGGACAAGCACCAAGGAGGTGCAGGGCAAGGAAGGAGGAGGTGCCAAGCACGAAGGAGGTGCAGGGCAAGCCACCTGGGGAGGAGCAGAGCAAGTACCAGGAGCACTTGATCAAGCTCAAGCAAGAGCATCACCAACACTCACAACCATCTACTCATAGAAGCCAGCACAGGATCAAGGTACACATCAGAAATTGCATGTCATGAACCAAATCATGGCAAGAATCAAGATTCTTGCATAAACAAGACTAACAACAAGATAAAAACCCCACACCACCAAACCCTTCTACCAAGTGCAACACCTAGGAGGATTAGGGGGTGTAGTTTTCTCAGACTTACAGAGAAGTGCTCTGTATAATCATCATAGGAAGCTTCAGTTAAAGAAACACAATTATTTATGCATCACAAATAATAAGTGCCTCAGACCATGCATCATTGGCTAGACCAAAATCATCATGCAGATCTGTTCTTATCAGTAATTTAGCATGGCCAACAAGATGATTTAGTCACTGATCAAAAGCCACCAAAGCATGCACTAACAGCACAAACAGTAGCCATCTAGCTTATCAGCAAGAACTAATTGTGCACCTCACAGGGAGGTACCACAATCATGCTTAACAGATAGCTGTTACTTGCTGTTGTATACCATGCTGTAGGAAATAAAGCAAAGCCACTAGTAACAGAGTATTCAAGCATGAATTGCTTGATACATCTTAAATCATCACTGAAACAATGTTCAGTTCATAATAATCAACAGAGGAATATCACTGGACAATTCTTAGCAAGCTCAAGCTAGCATGCTTATGCCATCATTATTTTAAATCATTAGCACAAGCAAGGTTTTGCAGCAGTGAACAAGCACTGGCTGCAAATCACCACAAGCTCTCTAGTAAATCATCAACAACATGATTTAACTGACAAAGGATAAACATTGCAACCTTTTAATTCAGATAGCATCATATTGTTACTGCATAGCAAGCATATAAGCAGATCATCAAGCTAGCCCCACAAAGAATACAAGCTAACTGAATTTCCAATATTCAGTTAAGAGATTCTTAACTGAATGCATAACTAAAACTAACAGTAGCAGCAGACATACAACATAAAATCAAGCCAGCCATTATAGGGGGAGCCAGCTAACTGAATCCCACAAATTCAGTTAAGAAATTCTTAACTGAATCATTCACTGAAGCTAACAGCAACATCATGTAGTGGCCAGCATAGAAATTCTAGGACTACATCACAGGCACAAGCACAAGCACAAATGCAGTAGGCAAGCATGCCTGGCTCACTGACCAGGCCACCAACACAATGAGGACATAGATAAGGGAGAAAGGAAGAACTCACAGGTGAGCTCACAGTAGGAGCTGGAAGAAGACCAGGGCGGCGACACCATCGACGCAGCCACGGTTGTGGTGGCATAGCGCCACCATCCAGAGAGCTACGCCGTCGAGGAGCAGCACCTTGTCCACGGCCAAGCATCACCACACCGGGAGGCGCCGGGGTTGCAGGAATGCCTTCCAACCGGCGATGGTGAAGGAGATCCAGCCGGAGACATCGAGAAGAAGAGCAGAAGCCCCAGCAAGGTCAAGCCAGAGTGGATCGAGCAGCACAGGGGGCACGCTCAACTGGAGCAACGCACGGGGACGAGGGCGACGAACGGAGGCGAAACCTCCAGATCTCCATGGTCAGAAGAGAGAGCGTGAGGAGGCAGAGCGAATGCCCCACGTGGCGACGGCGGAGACCGCCAAAGCTCGTCGGAATTGAGCGGCGAAGCCGCCGGCGACTCACAGTCGCCAGAGAGGACGAGAGAGATTAGGGTTAGGGTCGAGTCGAGTGAGAGAGAGGAGGGGGTGCGGCTGGCAGGGCCGGGCTGGTCCGGTCCAACCACTCAGGTTGACCTGACCGGTGGGCCCAGGTTGTCAACCGGTTTTCCTTTTAATTAAAAAAATAACTAAAAAACCTAGAAAAACCCTAATTGGATTAAAACAACTCCAGAAAAATACCTAAAAATATCTAAAGATGAAAAGTTGTTATTTTTAGTCTTGCTAGGAATTTTGAGAATTCTTGGAGTTTAAAATAGTCATATGAGTTATTTGTGCAAAAGAAAAAGAAATTTAAGGACTTTTCTAAAAATACTTAAACTTGTGAGATATCTAAGAAAAATCTGGTTAAAATTCTTAACTCTTTAAAATAAACTCCATTCAAGAATATTTGGTAATTATTCTTGAATGAAGATACGATTAACATATATTCTTTAAAATCATAAAAAGAATATATAAAAGCCAGCAAATGAATAAATCACTTCAGGGAGGAATAAAAGTCAAACACACATCATAAAGCATGCATTTTTGAATCTTTAACCATTGCCCTTATCGGACAATGATGTTGTTTTCCAGAACCCGAGGTCCCGGGTCACTTCAACAAATCCAACTGCACTACCTTGCAGTTTGCAGGCAGGTTCACTCTTGCTCATACCTCTGATGGTGTGTAAGTACAGTCCGTTGGGAACCCCAAGAGGAAGGTATGATGAGCACAGTAGCAAGTCTTCCCTCAGTTGTGAAACTAAGGTTATCGAACCAGTAGGAGAAAGCCAAACTTCAGAAGGTGATGCTTGCTAGCTTCGCGACACTCCGGACAATGGCGCCAAGAATATTGCTGGTGTGTCTTCACCTAGCAGCAACGTGAAACCTGCACACAACACAACCAAGAACTTTGCTCCCAACTTACGATGAGGTTGTCAATCTCACCGGTTTGCTGTAAACAAAGGATTGAGCATATCGAGTGGTAAAAGGATAATAGTATGCAAGAAAGTAAATAGTACGAGTAAAAGTAAAACGGTGTAACAATGTAAAGGAAATTGGACCGGGGTCCACAGTTCACTAGTGGTGTCTCTCCATAAGAAAAATAACAACATGCTGGGTAAACAAATTACAGTTGGGCAATTGATCGAATAAAGATAACGTACATATGTCATGAGGATCACTATGAGATTTACTCTGGGCATTACGACAAAATACATAGACCGTAATCCAACTGCATCTATGACTAATAATCCACTCGCGGGGAGTCGTACGAGTACCCCTTGAGTATTAAGTTGCGAACAACGGATAACTGCATTAAGCAAAGTGCGTAAAGTAAACAAAGCAAATATCCTTGGACACAATAATGTTGTTTTCTGCCTAGTGGCAACAGTACATCTACAACCTTAGAGGTTTCTGTCACTCTCCCAGATTAAATAGAGGCATAAACCCAACTATCGAGCATAAATACTCCCTCTTGGAGTCACTAGCATCTACTCGGCCAAGATAGCTACTAGCAACGGAAAGCATGCAAGATCATAAACAATATAGAGATAACATAAGATATATGATTCAGCACATCAACTTGACATAATACCAATACTCATCGGATCCCAACAAACACAACATGTATGATTACATAAAGATGATATTGATCATGTAGGGCAGCTCACAAGATCTAAACATAAAGCACATGGTGGAGGAGACAACCATCTAGCTACTGCTATGGACCTGTAGTCCAAGGTAGACTACTCACACATCACTCCGGAGGCGACCATGGTGGTGGAGAAGGCCTTCGGCAGGGATTCCCTTCTCTGGCAGGGTGCCGAGAACAGGTCCTAGATCCTCCCGATCTCATTTCGATGACAGCGGCGACTTGCAGTATGTTTCGAGGAAAAGCGATCCGTCCCCTAGGTTTTTCCCGTCGAGGGGACTTTATAGGCGAAAGGGCATCGTCAGAGGTGGGGCCAGCTGGCCTCACCATGGGGTGGCACGGCCAGGGGCTGGGCCGCGCCCCCTTGTGGTGAGCCTGGCTCCTGGCCCCCCTCCGTCTCATCTTCGGTCTTCGCGAAGCTTCGGTAAACATAGGAGGTTCGGCTTTTGTTTCGTCCAATTCCGAGAATATTTCCTGTGTAACTTTTCTGAAACACAAAAATAGCATAAAACAGGGAACTGGCACTGTGGCATCTTGTTAATAGGTTAGTTCTGGAAAATGCATAAAAACACCATGAAGTGTAACAAAACACAAAGCAAATGGTGTATAAACAAGCATGGAGCATCAAAAATTATAGATACGTTTGAGACGTATCAACCTCTTGTTTAATTTTAGCAAATTACTTGCAAATATACCTGTGGTATTATTATTACTGAATTACAAAGCAAAAGGTTTCGTCTTCATAAATAATATGAAGTAGTGGTTTCGACTGCAATGGTTGTTGCCCTAGGATGGTGGGCAGTGGGGCCATGGCATGAGTATGGTGGAGGTCCCACTGCAACTGGAAAGTTTACCTAGAAATTAATAACAAATATCGCCAGTGATTCTAGCACCGTAAATAACGGTCAACCATAAGATCTGTAATGGGACGGAGAAGTCAGCTATACCAACTTCCTCTCGCATATCAATGGATCAGTAGTAGAGGGTTGTCTTGCCGGGCTACTATAGAGTAAAGGGGGGAAGTGTTTCCTGTCAGTCTACCTATAGTATAGGGGGGACATACTTGCTAATTGGTCTATGATGGATTGTAATTAAGCTGGTAGAGGTAAAAACCCAAAAATGGGAGAATAAGTCCTAAAGCCAGGGCTGGTAAGGAGTAAAGTCCCATAAACTTGGATAGAGACTCTTACCAGTAATTACATAACGGGTGGGTACGCGAGGTCATGGAGGAGAACAGTGATTGGCTTGGATCATCGACTGGGCCCCATACAAAAGAAGTATGGACGGGAAAGTATGCCCGGTTATGCAGCAAAGCTTTGATCTCTTATGGGTACAAGTGACCACCTCTGCAGAGTGTAAGAAAGTATCTAGATACTCCCTATTCCGGGAAGGAGCTATGAACACGGCAGGAAAGGAGCCCATCGAAGCTCTAATCAACCTGTGAAGACTGACGGACATAGTTCTTTTGAATAAAATCAACCTTTGAAGAAATGATTATGAAAACTGCATTTGACCTAAGACTTTCGAGTCTACGATCATAGCTAGTGCATCAAACACCTCTATGCTGTTAGATGAACTTGTTGGGTAATGCTCGTTACTCACCCCATTCCCTCTTAACCCTTGCTTAGACTCGGAGGGCCAGTACGAGGACACTGAAGGAGCATCGGAGGACATTGAAGAAGTCTACTATGAGGAGCCGGACCTTTCCGGTGGAGTCAAAGGCGTGGATTACACCATCGCCTATGGGAGCAGCAAAGGAACCGAGGAGGAGGCTGACAACTAGTAGTTTAGAGTAGTAGCTTGAGTCACACCGAATCCTATAGAATAAAGTGACTTGAGTAAGATATCATGTTTAGTCTACTACTTTCAGTCCTAGTTAAGGTTTGTAGCATCAAAGTAGAACCTACTAGTGTTCCTCTTTGGACCGAGGAGGAACTGGAATCCTTTGTAACATCGTGGCTTGTAATATTAAGTGCTTGAATAAAAGACCGCTATGTTTCTGTTGTACCACTCTGAGGGATGTAATATTTGTGAAATGGTACTTCATGAGTGTTATGTCAACGACTTGCATACTACAACATGCAGTGGTATGCTGGGTCACCACAGTTGGTATCAGAGCAAAAGCTTTGACCTTAGGTTGGACGCCTAGTTAATGGGAATGACCTGTAGGAGTCAGATAGGAATAGTAAAGAGTTCTCTAAAATGGTCATGACGTTATTCACTTGAGAATAACAAAGTCATACTTTTTAGTGTTACAATTCTTTATTGTTACTATTATGATGCATCATGTACTAATTAATATCTCTTATATACTGCCAGGATGGCACACACAAACCCGTCAAGGACCGTGCAAGTTTGAGATGTGACGCTTGATGAGTATGATGGAAACATATCCGACATTCTATGAGCCATCTTACAGGAGTGCGGGTGTGAAACCCGTATCCCTGTCAAGAAGTATGTTTATTATCAGGGTAGAGTCTTTCAGAAGTATAGGGTAGGGATCATGCTTCCTATCAAATTGGGCATGAGCGTGATCATGCCAGCTAGAGAGGCACGCACAGTTAGCGTAGCTTATAAGATAGCAGTCATGAAGGCCATAACTAATATCCGTGAACACAAAATGGAGAAGTTATTGGGTACTAAGTTCATGCACATCCCACACGACGAGGAAGGAGAAGATCCTCTTCGAGATAGTTACAAGTTTGTGAAGAGACACCCACATGCCGCAGCAGAGCACATGGACAGGTGTAAGCATCTACTTAGTGTGTTCTATCACGTCCACGGAGCTCTAGTTGGAGAGATACAGAGTCTAGTGGAGGAAATCACCGAGTCGACACCGACTCCATGGTGTACGAGGGAGACTTCTGGACCACCACGGGCACCTACTCCAGCTTTCTCTGCTGGAGATTTTATCACTTTGGATGAGGAGGTCGATCCCGAGGAGCGGGAGTTCGCGCCCAAGGCCGAACCGGAGATGACACTAGCACACTTTGCATACGGCTTGACTGGAGCCGGATACGAGGCAGGCATGGAGTCGTGGGGAATGCCCCATAACGACAGTTTTGGGGGAAACTCCATGGGCTGGCATTTTGGTGAGTATATGGGGATGGCCGGAGATCCGATTCCATGTGATTCGGAGCAAGAGGTAACGAGCCAGTTTAGGGTTGTTCACCGCACCGGAGATGTGGTGGGAAAGCCCATAGAAATAGGGTCAGATTCGGAGGGAGAGTTGCCTAACCGTATGGAGTGTGGGGAATGCTCGAGGCCCAAGATGGAAAGGGGTGCCATAGATATTGCATACCCGTCGTTGAGCAGTTATCTAGGGATGACTGACTTCAACATAGGTACTACACCCGATATCGACTATATACCGACGGAGTCATCCTATGCCCCTGCTTCACTCAGAAGGACATCCCGAACGACCGGTTGGACACCGGGGATGTACCGGGAGTGCGACTACCCGTAGAGGACCACCATCGATATGGAGGCGACATGTTGTGTAACATATGTACCATATGTGTAATATGTAGTATTTGCTTTCGCAGTTTGGAATAAGTGAGTGTAGTTACTTGATACGTCTCCAACGTATCCATAATTTTTGATGCTCCATGCTTGTTTTTACACCATTTGCCTAATGTTTCATTACACTTTGTGGCACTTTTATGCATTTTCCGGAACTAACCTATTAACAAGTCGCCACAGTGCCAGTTCCCTGTTTTCTGCTATTTTTGTGTTTTAGAAAAGCTACACAGGAAATATTCTTGGAATTGGACAAAACCAAAGCTAGTCGCCCGGAATTTTACCGGAGCTTCCAGAGAACCGAAGAGGAGTTGGAGTGGGGCCATGAGGGGCCCTCACACCAGGGCGGCGTGGCCTAGGGCCTGGTCGTGCCCCCTATGTGTGAGACCGCCTCGGTCGATTTCTTACGATGCCCCTTCGCCTATAAAGACCCCCTGACGGGAAAAACCTAAGTATCC
Source organism: Dactylis glomerata (assembly GCA_007115705.1). NCBI lineage: Eukaryota > Viridiplantae > Streptophyta > Magnoliopsida > Poales > Poaceae > Dactylis > Dactylis glomerata. The sequence goes on along the minus strand of QXEO01000938.1, from coordinate 1,894,260 downwards.
GATCAATTTTCCAGAACACATCGCGATCCGCCGCCGCCGTCGACCCGAAGATCGGGAGGGTCCAGAAGCTCTTCCCGACACCCTGCCGGAGAGGGGAATCGCCACCGGAGGTCTTCTTCATCGCCATGCTTGCCTCCGGAGCGATGTGTGAGTAGTCTACCTTGGACTATGGGTCCATAGCAGTAGCTAGATGGTTGTCTTCTCCACCATGTGCTTCATGTTTAGATCTCATGAGCTGCCCTACATGATTGAGATCACCGTTATGTAATTCTACATGTTTGGTTTGTTGGGATCCGATGAATATTGGTGTTATGTTTGAGTTGAAGTACTGAAATTTATCTTTTGTTATCTCTATGTTGTTTATGATCTTGCATGCTCTCCGTTGTTAGTAGCTATCTTGGCCGAGTAGTTGCTAATGACTCCAAGAGGGGGTATTTATGCTCGATAGTGGGTTCATGCCTCTATTTAATCTGGGGGAGTGACAGAAACCTCTAAGGTTGTAGATGTGCTGTTGCTACTAGGGGGAAAACAACATTCATATGCTCGAGGGTATATGCTTTGTTTACATTACACACTTTGCTTAATGCAGTTATCTGTTGTTCGCAACTTAATACTCATGGGGTGTTCGGACGATATCCCCGAGAGCGGATTATTAGTCATAGATGCAGTTGGATGGCGGTCTATATATTTTGTTGTAATGCCCAGAGTAAATCTCATAGTGATCCTCACATCATATGCACGTTGTCTTTATTCTATCAATTGCCCAACTATAATTTTTTTACCCAGCATGTGTTATTTTATCTTATGGAGAGACACCGCTAGTGAACTGTGGACCCCGGTCCTATTTCCTTTATATTGCTATCACCTGTTTACTTTACTCGCACTGTTTACTTTACTCGCACACTATTATCACTTTCCACTCGATACGCTCATACCCTTTGTTTCAAGCAAACCGGTGAGATTGACAACCTCATCGTAAGTTGGGAACAAAGTATTTGGTTGTGTTGTATGCAGATTCTGTGTTGCTACTGGTTGAAGACGAGTCAACAAGTGTCGTAAACGGCGCCCTTGTTGGAGTGTTATTAGGCCAGTCAGCATCACCTTCAGTCGTTTGTTTGCTCCTCTCCTGATCGACATACCTTGGTTTCTTAACTGAGGGAAAATCTTGCTGCTATATTCATCACACCTTTCTCTTGGGGTTCCCAACGGGCTGGTCATTTACCAGGTGTCAAGCACATTTTCTGGGCGCCATCAAACGGAACAAGCTCTTTTCTGGCGCCGTTGCCGGGGAGGAAGTAGAAGACTTCTGCAAGGGGAGTTTTCGCACGCACATCCTTTACTTTGTTTTAAGTTTTGCTTTACTTTATTTATTTTACTTGCATCGTTTTATCAAAAACTCAAAAAAAAATTAGAATCCTTGATAGTTGTTTTTACTTGTCTGCTTTTAGTTTTGTTAGTATGAGTAATCCTGATGTTGAAGTTTGTACTTTTAAGCAACAAGGGGGAGAGAGTTTGAAAGATGCTTGGTACCGTATTAGCAAATCTCATCATAGGTGTACAAATAAGCATTCTACCATGATTCTCCTTAGAAATTTTTATGTTGGTATAACTAGTTGGTATAGGTACGTTCTTGATACTCTCGCAGGAGGTAATTTTCTGGGTACTCCCGCTCTTGAAGCATGCACTTTAATTAAAAGTTTAGTGGGAGTACCACCTATTCATGTTGTTAAAACTGAGGTCACTTTGGAGGAAGTTTTAGAAAAGCTTAGCTCTTTAGAAAAAAGTTTGCCAAATATCCATGATAATGCTAGCCGTGTTAATGAATTGATAGAGAGTATCGGTAAGAGAATCACCGTTTTAGAGGCTAGCAATACTCTTGATAATCAAAACCTTAGGATTGGGAAACTTGAGGAATCCATGGAAACTTTAAGATCAATTTTCTCTTCTCTTAAGTTTAAGAAGGAGAAAGCTTTTGTTGGAAAAGAGCAAAAATTCATGTATGTTCCCAAGGTGTCTATGCCTAAACTGCAATATGTTTTTAAGATTGGTAAGACTTTTAGTTCAACTAAGAGTGACTTGCAGGTTGAATCATCTTCGGGAACCTCTAAAGTGCCTAGTGTGGTAAGTGGTGAGCTTGAGGAAACAGTTGATTCACTTGAAATTACTTGAATCGCAATTTTCTGCGCGTAGCTCAAAGGCGTTAAAGAAAAGCACTCTTGGGAGATAACCCAATATTTTTACATTCAGTTTTTTTCTTTTAGTTGAGTCTTGGAAGTTCTTACTACTGTAATGACCTCTCCTTATCCTTTTTATTTCGTTTTTGTGCCAAGAGAAGCCTCTAATTTGAGTGAGGTAAGATTTGGGGATGTTGCTGTCCTAAAACAGTTTTCGGTGCTGCACCGTAAAAATACGTGAAAATTCTCTGTATATCTTTTGGACTTGCGATTTCTTGTGCATATGCCCCAGGTTATATCCAAACTTTCATTAGTTGAACACTTTTTGATTTGAGCAACAGAAAACCCTCTAAAAATTCGACCTTTGTCAGCTGTTCTGTTTTGACAGATTTCTGCCAATATTTGTGTTTGCCGATTTATCGCTTTCTTTTTGAGTTTTTTTTATCACGGAACTTTTGGGGAAGTTGCTACAGTAGTATATGCTTAATATGTGGTGGTTTTAGGTTGAAACCTGAAGCAAAAAAGGGTTGATCTACTATTATGCTTATGCTAACGTTGCTAATAGATTTGTGTTTAGTTTTGTATGAAGGAAGTTTTCAAGTGTAGGGATCGAAGAGTGATGAGATGAGTTGAAGAATAGACAAAAGCTCAAGCTTGGGGATGCCCATGTATCACCCCAATAAATATCCAAGAAGTACAAGCGTCAAAGCTTGGGGATGCCCCCGAGGCACCCCTTCTTCATCGGCAAAAATCAGGTCACCTTTCAAGACACTATATTTTTATTGCTTCATGCATTATGCATTTTTCTTGGAGCGTCAGTTGTTTTTAGTTTTCAGTTTAGTTTAGTTTTGTTTTCTGCAATAAATGGTTGGACCCCAACAAATTTCTTTTGGAGAAGTTGCCTTGCTTTTCATTTGCCAAGAACACTCTGTTTTTCACTCTATTCATTTCAACGAGTGTTCTTCTTTTTCTAGAACTGCGTTTAGCTTTCGATTTTCGCTTTGATTTGTTATATCTTTTCATCAAGGTGTATTTTTGCCTCTGATCTATATTGGTTTTCATCAAAAGAGGTGTTTATAAAAAGTTTGAATGGTGTTGGAAAAGAGAAAAAGCTTTATGCAAAAAAGTGGTACAAGAAGGAGCTTGTGTAGACTGCGGCTTAGGCTTTTTCATGTCGTGCTTGATGTCTTTTTGATAGTATGCTTAGTGTTTTTGCTGTAGCATGACTTGTCTCAAATAACTGAGATTGCTTAATGAGCCTTTGAAAGAATCATGCGTTGTTTTTATCGTTTGGAAGCATTATTTTGGTTTTCTCCTTGATGCTTTATTTGGGTTGACTTGGCGCATGCTCACACATGTTAGACTCTTACAAAGTCGCCAATAGCCTCTATGATCATTTAGTTTTTGACTTTTGATGCCATCTTATGCTTCTTTTAATGTCGCTTTGCATGATTATGGCCGTTATTCCTCTCTTAGTTGGTCGCTCCCAGTCTTTTGCTAGCCCTCGCCTTGTACTGAGTATGAGCTCTACTCGTGCATCCAACTCCTAAAAACCAAGTTTGCCAAAGTGTCCACCATACATACCTATTAGCAATTTGCTATTCCAAGTAAATTTGACTTGCTTTTATTTACTCTTCAAATTAAACTCTTACCAGTGTTATGCGAAAATTGGTCAGTAAAGCTCTCACGAACCGAAAGGCACACTTTACTTTTTCTCGTTCTTAAAAATTTGACATTGTGGTCTCTTATGTTGAGTTGTTATGCTTACAAGTTGTAAGTTGGGAACTAGCCCAGCCATGCCGTCATGGGGCAAGCTTTCAACATTGCACTTCTTATTTGAGTTGATATCGTGATCTTTTGTTTATGGATACTCGCGGTGTGAAATGAATTGGGAATCTTGCGGGATCATGGAGTTTGTATATGTGTTAGAGAAACGCCTGAGCCCCCAATCTAAGCCATGCATAATTCATGGTGGAAATTTGCAGCATGCCCATAGTGGACATTCGACGATGCATCTCAAAATAAAAAGCTATACAAATGGTAAATAAAAGAGATGTCGAGGTGTTCATTGTCTGCTTGTCCTATCATTTTGATGTGGGCTTGTTCCATGTCATCGGGCACGGAGGTACCCCGTTGGCGGTTCTCGATGATACGTGTATACTTACAATGACAAGAGCTTGCTTGGGACTCTAAGTAAAGTAGCATGGGGTTTGGGTACTCGTATTCACGGGACACGAGGTTTTCAACTTATGATTTGTCAAGCATATGCAGCATAAGTGTTCTCGCATTAACTTTAACCATTCAAGATGCTTATGATGGGGGCAATGAGAGCTCAAAGCCGGTAAGTACCATAATTTTTGAAGGTTATAAAACTTGCAATCACTGCTTCGCTCCGCGAAGGGCCTTTCTTTTAGTTTTATGTTGAGTCACCACCTTCTACCTTTATGCACCATTAAGAGAGCATAGTTGTCATTCTTAGTATAATGTGCATTGTCCCAAAGTTTTCATTGATTGATTCATGATCATGGTTTCACTTGTTCTTAAATTATTTGTATCTAGTCGCCCTCTTAAACTTGAAGGTGTCCTATGCATTTATGTTTTGCTCTCTCATTAAGGACAAGTTGAAAACCATTTGTATGTTTTTCCTTATGATTTGAACACATGTTTGACTTTCATTGTTTTATTTTCATGATCTTTTGTTTGTGTTCATTTTCATGTTTATAACATGGTTGCTAAGTTTCTTCTATCAAGATTATATCTTTCATGCCCATGTTTTAAGTTCTTTTGATCCCAGCTCACAATGCTTACATATGTGATCAAGATTGTGTAGGTGCATGTCACCTCAAAAATTATTTCTTTTGTTATCACTTACCTACTCGAGGACGAGCAGGAGTTAAGCTTGGGGATGCTGATACGTCTCCAACGTATCCATAATTTTTGATGCTCCATGCTTGTTTTTACACCATTTGCCTAATGTTTCGTTACACTTTGTGGCACTTTTATGCATTTTCCGGAACTAACCTATTAACAAGTCGCCACAGTGCCAGTTCCCTGTTTTCTGCTGTTTTTGTGTTTCAGAAAAGCTACACAGGAAATATTCTCGGAATTGGACGAAACCAAAGCCAGTCGCCCAGAATTTTACCGGAGCTTCCAGAGAACCGAATAGGAGTTGGAGTGGGGCCACGAGGGGCCCTCACACCAGGGCGGCGCGGCCCAGGGCCTGGCCGCGCCCCCTATGTGTGAGACCGCCTCGGTCCACTTCTAACGATGCCCCTTCGCCTATAAAGACCCTCTGACGGGAAAAACCTAAGTACCCGATCAGTTTTCCAGAACACATCACGATCCGCCGCCGCCGTCGACCCGAAGATCGGGAGGGTCCAGAAGCTCTTCCCGGCACCCTGCCAGAGAGGGGAATCGCCACCGGAGGTCTTCTTCATCGCCATGCTTGCCTTCGGAGCGATGAGTGAGTAGTCTACCTTGGACTATGGGTCCATAGCAGTAGCTAGATGGTTGTCTTCTCCACCATGTGCTTCATGTTTAGATCTCATGAGCTGCCCTACATGATTGAGATCACCATTATGTAATTCTACATGTTTGGTTTGTTGGGATCCGATGAATATTGGTGTTATGCTTGAGTTGAAGTACTAAAATTTATCTTTTGTTATCTCTATGTTGTTTATGATCTTGCATGCTCTCCGTTGTTAGTAGCTATCTTGGCCGAGTAGTTGCTAGTGACTCCAAGAGGGGGTATTTATGCTCGATAGTGGGTTCATGCCTCTATTTAATCTGGGGGAGTGGCAGAAACCTCTAAGGTTGTAGATGTGTTGTTGCTACTAGGGGGAAAACAACATTCATATGCTCGAGGATATATGCTTTGTTTACATTACACACTTTGCTTAATGCAGTTATCTGTTGTTCGTAACTTAATACTCATGGGGTGTTCGGACGATATCCCCGAGAGTGGATTATTAGTCATAGATGCAGTTGGATGGCGGTCTATATATTTTGTTGTAATGCCCAGAGTAAATCTCATAGTGATCCTCTCATCATATGCACGTTGTCTTTATTCTATCAATTGCCCAACTGTAATTTGTTTACCCAGCATGTGTTATTTTATCTTATGGAGAGACACCGCTAGTGAACTGTGGACCCCGGTCCTATTTCCTTTATATTGCTATCACCTGTTTACTTTACTCGCACTATTTACTTTACTCGCACACTATTATCACTTTCCACTCGATACGCTCATACCCTTTGTTTCAAGCAAACCGGTGAGATTGACAACCTCATCGTAAGTTGGGAATAAAGTATTTGGTTGTGTTGTGTGCAGATTCCGCGTTGCTACTGGTTGAAGACGAGTCAATAAGTGTCGTAAACGGCGCCCTTGTTGGAGTGTTATTAGGCCAGTCATCATCACCTTCAGTCGTTTGTTTGCTCCTCTCCTGATCGACATACCTTGGTTTCTTAACTGAGGGAAAATCTTGCTACTATATTCATCACACCTTCCTCTTGGGGTTCCCAACGGGCTAGTCATTTACCAGGCGTCAAGCACATTTTCTGGGCGCCATCAAACGCAACATTACTCACGAGGCGGTATGTAATACTATGTTGCTTTTACCCATGTATATACATGGTATATGTTTGGTGTGATTTGGCTATGTTCTATTTGGATTTTATTGTGTGACTAACTCTGTGCATGAAGTTGAGCTCAGAAAGCATGAGCATGGTGTAACTATGAGTTTCGCTTGATGTAACAGGGTTAGGGGGATAATATGGTGACGATAGTTGATGAGGAATCCGAGCAACAGAGGATGGAGACCGAAGCCAAGGCTAAGGAGGCAGCCGATGCAGCGGCAAGGGAACCATTACCACTACCACCACCATTTCTGACGCAACAGGATTTTGCCCAATACATGAGGATGGCAGATGAAAGGCAACGTATGCTCATTGAGTGTTAGTCAAAGATGATGCAGGATGTGATGGACCACAACCGAGAGGGTCGGAATGAAGGAGTGCATGGAGTCTCACTGGCAGATTTCCTGAATACAAGACCACTTCCATTCGCATCAGCACCGGAGCCAATGGACGCTGAAGACTGGTTGTTGGACACAAAAAGAAAACTCAACACCATGAACTGCAATGACAGTGAGAAGCTTAGGTATGCCACACATTTATTATGCGGACCTGTAGCAGCATGGTGGGACAATATTGTGGCGATACATCCTCCAGGAAGGGTATTCACCTGGGAGGAATTCAAAAGGAAGTTCAGGGAGGCGAACGTGCCAGAAAGCAACATGGAATTGAAGAGAAGAGAGTTTGATAACTTAGAGCAGAAGGACAAGACCATTATGAGGTACGTCAAGGAGTTTACTCTTCTATCATGCTATGCTACGGATGTAGTGAACACTGATGAGAAGAGGAAGAAACGGTTCATGAGAGGCTTACATCCGATGGCAAAGTTGCAATTGAGAATGTTAAAGGCAGCGGATTTCCAGGAACTTGTCGATGCAGCTATCACCGTGGAGGATGATTTCAAGCAAGTTCAAGAGGAACGCAGGAAGAAAGCCAAGCTGGAGCCTAGGAAGTATCCAAGCAACAAACCAACTGCAGATCTTAGTTTCAAGCCGCGACCACAAAGTCGGGGAATGCTACCCCGGGCCGGAGGAGGAAATCCTAGAGGCGGAATTATCTGTCATTCGTGTGGAGCCAAGGGACACCTTGCAAAGGACTGTTAGAGGCCCAAGATCATTTGCTTTGTGTGCAATCAAGAGGGACACATGAAGAATTAATGCCCAAATAAAGCTGCATGGGGAAGGAAATCATATGGCAGCGAAACCAATCGAGGTGGTAATTTAGGAGGCAATGGTAGTGGAAAGAGATCCCGACCTTTTGGGAAATTAAATTGCACCAACTTGGAGGAAGTAAATGACTCGGATAAAGCTGTGATAGGTACGCTTCAAATCCTATCTCATCCCGGCAAAGTACTTTTTGATACTGGTGCAACTACTTCATTCATTTTGCAAGAGTTTGTTGATCTTTATGGGATTACTTGCAATAAGTTAGAATACCCCATCACTGTTTTATCTGCGAGGGGAACGATTCTAATCACGCACCTCAAGCAAGAGTAGGTCATTATGATCAATGATTGTGTTTATCTTGCCGATCTCTTTCTCTTTCCTATGAAGGATATGGCTGTGATCCTTGGAATGGATTGGTTAGAGGATAATGGAGCTCAGATTGATTGCAGAGAGAAAACTGTGTCACTTATAAACCCGAGAGGAGGAAGGATACTTTATCAAGGTGACTAATTGCGGTGCGGTGTTGATGTAAATGACCGCCCAGTTGGAAACCCCAAGAGGAAGGTATGATGAGCACAGCAGCAAGTTTTCCCTCAGTAAGAAACCAAGGTTTATCGAACCAGTAGGAAAAAGCCAAACTTGTGAAGGTGATGCTTGCTAGCTTCACGACAGCTCCGGACAATTTATTAGGTGCCTCGTCTAGGGCTTTGCTTTGCACCAGTAACAACGTGGAACCTGCACACAACACAACCAAGAACTTTGCTCCCAACTTACGATGAGGTTGTCAATCTCACCGGTTTGCTGTAAACAAAGGATTGAGCGTATCGAGTGGAAAACACTAATAGTATGCGAGAAAGTAAATAGTGCAAGTAAAAGTAAAACGGTGTAACAATGTAAAGGAAATTGGACCGGGGTCCACAGTTCACTAGTGGTGTCTCTCCATAAAATAAATAACAATATGCCGGGTAAACAAATTACAGTTGGGCAATTGATAGAATAAAGATAACGTGCATATGTCACGAGGATCACTATGAAATTTACTCTGGGCATTACAACAAAATACATAGACCGCCATCCAACTGCATCTATGACTAATAATCCACTCACAGGAATATCGTCCGAACACCCCATGAGTATTAAGTTGCGAACAACAGATAATTGCATTAAGCAAAGTGTGTAATGTAAACAAAATGAATGTCCTTGGACACAAGAATGTTGTTTTCTCCCTAGTGGCAACAACACATCTACAACCTTAGAGGTTTTTGTCACTCCCCCAGATTAAATAGAGGCATGAACCCAACTATCGAGCATAAATACCCCCTCTTGGAATCACTAGTATCTACTTGGCCAAGATAGCTACTAACAACGGAGAGCATGCAAGATCATAAACAACATAGAGATAACATAAGATAAAATTCAGCACATCAACTTATCATAACACCAATATTCATCGGATCCCAATAAACACAACGTGTATAATTACACAAAGATGATCTCGATCATGTAAGGCAGCTCACGAGATCTAAACATGAAGCACATGGTGGAGAAGACAACCATCTAGCTATTGCTATGGACCCATAGTCCAAGGTAGAATACTCACTCATCGCGCCGGAGGCAAGCATGGCGATGAAGAAGACCTCCGGTGGCGATTCCCCTCTCCGGCAGGGTGCCGAGAAGAGCTTCTGGACCCTCCCGATCTCGGGTCGACGACGGCGGCGGATCGTGATGTGTTTCTGGAAAATTGATCGGGTCTTTAGGTTTTTCCCGTCAGGGGGTCTTTATAGGTGAAGGGGCGGTGCCAGAGGTGGACTAGGGGGCCCTCACCACCAGGGGGCGCGGGCCAGGGGCAGGCCGCGCCGCCCTGTGGCCCTCCCCCTCCGTCTCCTCTTCGGACTTCTGGAAGCTTTGGTAAATATTGGGACGTTCAGCTTTTGTTTCATCCAATTCCAAGAATATTTCCTGTGTAAATTTTCTGAAGCACAAAAACAGCAAAAAACAGGGAATTGGCACTGTGGCATCTTGTTAGTAGGTTAGTCCCAAAAAATGCATAAAAACGCCACAAAGTGTAACAAAACACTAAGCAAATGGTGTAAGAACAAGCATGGAGCATAAAAAATTATAGATACGTTTGAGACCTATCAAGCATCCCCAAGCTTAACTCCTACTTGTCCTCGAGTAGGTAAGTGATAACAAAAGAATAATTTTTGAGGTGACATGCACCAACATAATCTTGATCATCTATGTAAAGCATTGAGTGCTGGGATCAAAAGAACTTAAAACATGTACATGAAAGATATAATCTTGATAGAAGAAACTTAGCAACCATGTTATAACATGGAAAAGAACACAAACGAAAGATCATGAAAAATGAAACAATGAAAGTCAAACGTGTGTTCAAATCATATGGAAAAACATAGCAAATAGTTTTCAGCTTGTCCTTCATGGAATAGCAAAACATAAATGCATAGGACACCTTCAAGTTTAAGAGGGCGACTAGATACAAGTAATTTAAGAACAAGTGAAACCAAAATCATGAATCAATCAATGATAAACTTTGGGACTATGCATATTAAACTCAGAATGACAACTATGCTCACTTATGAAAGTGCATACTTTGTATCCCTCATGTTTTGTGTGTTAGATAACAACATTAGGAATTTTAAGTGTGTGTTAAGTGGTGCAGATTTTATAGTTCAAGAAATGGCTAAGTCAGTGGGATGGCGTCTCCTTGTTCCAGGCCGGATAATTCGGCCAGGGGCCGGATATTCTGCCCTCCCTGCGAGGCATCAGAAAAACGACAAGTCCTTTGCTCGGCGTCAACCAGATATGGGGCTGGATATTCCGGCTAGGGGCCGGATAATCCGCCCCCACCGCGAGTGCTCGGAAAATCGGCTAAGGACTTTCGTCGGCGTCAACCAGATACGGGGCCGGATATTCCGGCCAGGGGCCGGATAATCCGCCCCCCCCTCGAAGACTACAGAATTTCTGCTAAGGACTTTGCTCGGCGTCAACCAGATTCGGGGACGGATATTCCGGCAGGGGGCCGGATAATCCGGCTGGTCGGATAATCTGGCCATACTTTGGCCGGATAATCCGCCCTCCAACTCAGCAATGGCTACATTTTGGTAGGGGATATAAATACCCCTCCCCTTCTTCAACCTCAAGCTGCTCGTCCTGCACAAGAAGAACACCCCATTTGGAGCCACCAAATTCACAAGATCTCCTCCCTCAACCCACCAAAGCTCTTGATCTTTGGAGAATCGAAGGAGAAGGCCTTGATCTACATCCTCACCGAAGCGATTTACTTTCCCCTCTCATTTGCTTGAGGGCCCTTGTGTCTTGGGTTCCCTTGTGTCCCTTGACCTTGATTTGTGTGATTGATATCTTGATACTTGTTGATTGTTTGCTTTGTGGTGCTTGGGAGCCTCCAATTTAGTTGTGGATGTGTGCCCCAAGTTTGTAAAGGCCGGTTCCGCCTTGAGGAATCCCTTAGTGGAAAGTGAGCTAGGCCTTTGTGGCGGAAGCTTGCACCGGAGAATAGGGTGAGCCTTTGTGGCGTTGGTTAGGCCTTTGTGGCAACCACACCTCTCCAACGTAGACGTACTTCCCCTAAAAAGGAAGGAACTACGGGAATTACATCCATGTCTCCGTGTGCTCCACTCTCGGTTACCTCTATCCTTTATTGCCTTTACTTATTGTATCTTGCTTAGCTTGCTTGTTGTCATATAGGTAAATTCACCATAGTTGCATATCTAGAGAATTTACCTTTGTGTCAAGCCTAAATTGAAAAAGAATTAAAATTTGAATAGCACCTATTCACCCCCCTCTAGGTGCCCATACGATCCGTTCAATTGGTATCAGAGCCTCGGCTCTTTATTCGGGCTTAACTACCTAGGAGTATGGATCCACCACTGAGTGAGGGCTTGGGTCAAGTTTCCATGGGTGATTTCAAAACCTTTGAATCATCGTGTCTACTCAAATAAGTGAGTTGCGTGAAATGATAGCGCAACTCATTCAAGCTAAAACTCCTAGTGCTCCTCCTCCGGAAAAACCCGCTACTCCACAAGTGGAGAATGTGGAGTTGGAAGAAGAGGAGACTGACAAAGGTACCGATGCTAAGTCTTGCACTAAGGGCGATGGGAAAGGTGAATTCCCTCATTGGTATTCACCCGACCCGCCGGTTCCTCATCCTCATATTAATCATAGAGGTGATCCACCTAAGCTTGATGCATTAAACTTTGGTCAATGGCAATATCAAATGATCTCTCATATGCGCAGTTCTTGCACCGAGCTTTGGAGGATCGTTGAAGAAGGATTCAAGGTTGTGGATCCCAACAACATGACAAGAAGAGAGACGGTCAATAGCCAACTCAATGCTACCGCTCTTCACATGATTCAAGTCGCCGTTGGGTCCAAGGACTTGCCTCACATCCAACACTTCTCCACCGCCAAAGAAGCTTGGCAAGGGCTCTCCGATGTCTTTGTTGGCAATGAGAGCATGAAGAAAACAAGATATGTGGCCTTCTCAAATCAAGCGGAGGGATTCTTCATGATGGATGATGAGGACCATCAAGAGATGTATAGAAGACTCAAGGCTATTGCTACCACCTTCAAGAACCTCGGTGCTCACCATATTGATGATGAGTGGATCAAGATGGAGTACATTCTTGCTCTTACTCCATATGAGCCCGCGGATGTGAAGAGTGTTCAAGGAAAGCACAACTTCAATGAGATGACCTCCAATCAAGTGATGCAAGAGATTCAAGCCTACAAGGTTGCCGCACAAAATGCGGAAGATGCTCGTGCTCGTGCTCGTGCCATAGGAATGCAAAGAAGCTCCAATCTTGCATTAAAAGCTAGTGTGGTTGAGAAAGAGGTTCCTCTTCAAGCAAGCATTGAAGCAAGACTAGAGATGTGTCCCGAGGATATGAGACATGAGTACAATGAGCACATGGCCTTCTATGGAAAAACCTTTTGGGTTGATCCCCACAAGGCTAAAGAAGACAATCAAAGAAGAAGCAAGTCAAGTGGCTTTCAAAGGAATGATAACAATGGTCAAAGGGTGAGGACATGCTACAATTGCAATGATAGATTCCACTTTGTTGCCGAGTGTCCTTATGAGAAGAGAGAAGATCATGGTGGAAAGCTCATCCTCAAAAGCAAGACCAAGTCACCATCAAAGAAGCCGTTTGTGAAGAAGGGTGGACCAAAGAAGAAGCAACCAAAGTTTGTGTTCTTGACTCAAGAAGAGTACTCCGCAAGTGATAGTGATGAAGAAGAAACCTCAACTAGTGAGATGGCCGCAATTGCAACCACCTCCACTTCCTCCACATCACTCTTTGAATCTCCCAATGAGGACTCTCTCGTCAAGAACGTCAAGTGCCTTATGGCCAAGTCTTCCGAGGTATCACCCACACCTTCTTCCTTCTCATCTAAGACAAATGATGCTCCCATGAATGATCTTGCTAGTCTTAGAGTAAAGGAAGAAATTGTTGCTTTTGATGATTATGTATCTAGTGTAGATGGAGTACACAAGTTACACTTTGAACGCCTATTGAGCTAATATGGTAAAACTCTTGAAAAACTAGATGAACAAATGAGGCTTGAAAAAGAATATGCTCAAGATATTGCCTCTCTAAAAGAAACTCTTGAAGAAGAGGAAGAGGAACGAGCAACTCTCGAAGAGAAGCTCGATTCCATTGAGGAATCTAATAATGAAGTTATTTCCAAACTCATTAAAGAGCGAGACAATGCTCGTGCCAAACTAAAATTGCTTAAAAAGGAAAATATTGAATTTGGTGTTGGTCATGATAAACTTGTTAAGGATTTAGAAGATCTTGACAAGGCTCACAAGGCCTTGAAAAGTGAACACTCTATTCTTACCAAGTCACATGAACAACTTCAAATTCAATTGACTAAGAATGATGTGCCTAGTTCTTCTACTTCTACTTGTGATCATGCAAATGTTATTGAAGAAAATGCTAGGTTGAAAGATGAGCTTGCCAAGTCCTCCATTCCCATAGGTGAGAAAAACTTGAATGACCTTTTGAGTAAGCAAAAGGCATTTGGTGATAAAACGGGGATTGGCTATGTCTCAAAGAAGAAGAAGAAGAACAACAAGAAAAAGAAGGCCAAGCCCGCACAAGCAAAGAAGGATCCTATTGTGGGTGGCAAAGCCACTCATGATAATCATGCGGGAATTGCTAACCCTCACTATGTTTTATTTCGTGATTATTATGGTGATGTTTATGCAAAATATGTTGGTCCAAATGATGGTTATGTTGCTTGGTCTATTTGGGTTCCAAAGACCCTTGTTGCTAACAAAAGAGGACCCATTGAGAAATGGGGACCTAAAACCAAGCAATGATCTCTTGTAGGACTATGCTTCCGGTGGATCAAAATGGGTGCTTGATAGTGGATGCACAAGTCATATGACCGGAAGCAAGGAGATTATGACGGAGATGAAGCCTAACGTCAATAATATAACCGTCACATATGGAGACATGTCACAATCCGAGGTATTGGGTCTTGGCAAGGTGGTGGTCGCACCGGATATTTCCCTTGTGGACGTCATGCTTGTTGAGACCCTTAGTTACAATTTACTTTCAGTTCGTGCACTTGGTAAGATGGGCTTTGCCGTCTTCATTGATAATGAAATTGTGGTACTCTTGTGGAGCAAGTCTCTAAAGGTCGCTTTCGTTGGGCACATTGAAAACAACTTGTATGTGGTGGACTTCTCGGGGAAAACCACTACAAGTGCAATGTGTTTATTTGGAAAGGCCGATGTGGGTTGGCTTTGGCATCGCCGACTAGCCCATGTCAATATGAGAACTTTGCAAAGTCTTCACAAGGGTGGCCACATACTCGGACTAAAAGAGAATGTTTCTTTTGCCAAAGATCGTGTTTGCAGGGCTTGCGTTCTAGGAAAAATGCATGACTCTCCCCATTCAAGCAAGACTATCATTTCTTCCAAGAGGATCTTGGAGCTCCTTCATGTGGATCTCTTCGGTCCTCCCTCTCATGCAAGTCTTGGTGGGAAGAAATATTGTTTGGTGATTGTTGATGACTATTCAAGATATACTTGGGTCTATTTCTTCAAGCACAAGAGTGAGACTCAACAAACCGTCATCGACTTTGCCAAAGAAGTTGAACGTCAACATGGGCAAAATATCTTGGCAATTAGAAGTGACAATGGCTCTGAATTGAAGAACTACACCTTAAATGGGTTTCTTAGTGATGAGGGGATTCGTCATCAATATTCCGCTGCATACACCCCTCAAGAAAATGGTGTAGCCGAGAGGAAGAACCGGACTCTTATGGATATGGCTAGGTCCATGTTGGCGGAGTTTAAGTCTCCATACAGCTTTTGGGCCGAAGCTATCTCTACGGCTTGTCACTCTTCAAACCGGCTCTTCCTCCGCAAAGGCCTAAACAAGACTCCATATGAAATACTCACCGGAAGCAAGCCCAACATCTCCTTCTACCGAGTTTTTGGGTGTAAGTGTTTCTTTCAAAGAAAAGGAGTTCGTTTAGGTAAATTTGATCCGAAAGCAATAGAAGGTATTTTTGTTGGTTATGGTGCCGAATCCCACACTTATAGAGTCTTCAACAAGTCCACCGGACATGTTGAAGAATCTTGTAGTGTGGTATTCGAAGAAAATGATGGCTCCCAAGGGGGGCAAGATGTTGTTGCTTGTGATGTAGATGATGAAATACCTCAAGATGCCATAAGAAGAATGGGCGTGGGATTTTTCCGCCCCATTGAGGGACACCTTGTGGCAGACCGAGAAGGACTATGCTCTACTCAAGTGGAGCCCTCATCTACGCAAGCTCAACAAGCCTCTCCCAAAGAAGCAACTAATGCACCAACCGAAGAACAAGACAAGGACCTTCATGAAGAAGAAGGGGCACCACCATCCTCTCCGGTTATCTCAACCGCCCCTAATTCTTCCTAAGACCAAGATCAATCTACTCATGAAGAGAGTGATGATGTGCATAATGATGATCAAGGTCAAGTTGATGGTCAAGACGGGGACCAAAATGATCAAGATGATCAAGTGATTCCTCTGAGGTCAAATGAGGAGATCGAAGCCCGTTGCAAGAGAAGAGTTGAAAGGGACTTGGAACTTAAAGGTCATACCCTTGAGAGGGTTATTGGAGATTTAAGAAGCAAAGTGTCAACCCGGAGGCAATTGGCATAATTTAGCAATCATCATGCCTATATCTCCATGGTTGAACCCTAGAAAGTATTTGAAGCTCTTGAAGATCCGGATTGGTTGGATGCTATGCATGAAGAACTCAATAACTTCAAGCGCAATAATGTATGGGTGTTAGTGGAGAAGCCAAAGGAGTGCCGCAATGTGATTGGCACAAAGTGGATATTCAAGAACAAGCAAGATGAGCATGGAATTGTTGTGAGGAACAAGGCAAGATTGGTTGCTCAAGGTTTCTCTCAAGTTGAAGGGATTGACTTTGGAGAGACTTATGCTCCCGTGGCTTGCCTTGAGTCCATCCGTATCCTTCTTGCATATGCCACTCATCATAATTTTAAGTTGCAACAAATGGATGTTAAGAGCGCTTTTCTTAATGGTCCATTGAAAGAGGAAGTGTATGTTAAGCAACCCCCGGGGTTTGAGGACCTCAACTTCCCTAACCATGTCTACAAACTCCATAAGGCACTCTATGGTCTTAAGCAAGCCCCACGTGCGTGGTACGAGCACCTTAGGGAGTTGTTGTTAGACCGTGGGTTTGAAGTTGGGCAAATCGATCCCACTCTTTTTACTAAGAGGGTCAATGGGGAGCTTTTCGTATGCCAACTATATGTTGATGATATTATTTTTGGCTCTACTAACAAAGCTTTTAATGATGAATTCTCAAAGCTTATGACCGATAGGTTCGAGATGTCTATGATGGGCAAAATGAAGTTCTTTCTTGGTTTTGAAATCAAGCAATTGAAAGAAGGAACTTTCATTAATCAAGCCAAATATGTCCAAGACATGCTCAAGAGGTTCAAGATGAAGGAACTAAATGGGGCCGCCACACCAATGGCTACTAAATGTCATCTTGAACTAGATCCCAATGGTAAAAACGTGGATCAAAAGGTATACCGTTCTATGATCGGTTCGTTGTTTTACCTTTGTGCATCTAGACCCGATATTGTGTTGAGTGTAGGTGTGTGTGCAAGGTATCAAGCCGCTCCTAAAGAAAGCCACCTTATGGCGGTTAAGAGGATCTTTCGATATTTGGTTCATACCCCAACTTATGGGCTTTGGTATCCCAAAGGCTCAGATTTCTCTCTTTGTGGTTTCACGGATTCGGATTGGGCCGGTGACAAGGATGATAGGAAATCAACCTCCAGAGCTTGCCAATTTCTTGGTAGGTCTTTGGTGTGTTGGTCTTCTAAGAAGCAAAATTGTATATCTCTCTCCACCGCCGAAGCCGAATACATTACCGCCGCAAGTGGATGCTCTCAATTGTTGTGGATGAGGCAAACTTTAAAGAAATATGGTGTCAATTGTGACAAAGTGCCTCTTTTATGCGACAATGAAAGTGTTATCAAGATCGCCTATAATCCGGTGCAACATTCAAGAACCAAGCATATTGAGATCCGGAATCATTTTATTAGAAATCATGTTGCCCGTGGTGATATTGAGCTTGCATATGTTTGCACCAAGGATCAACTTGCCGATATATTCACGAAGCCTCTTGATGAAGCAAGATTTGGATATTTGAGGAATGAGCTAAATATCATTGATTCAAGGAGTGTGGCTTGAGCATCTTGCAATTACACCTATTTTTCAATACTTGTTTGGTTTAGGTGTGGGCATGGAGATAGGGGGAGTGCGGTCCTAATTAATTGGGCTATCCCTCTGATGGCTTGTTGATGAAGGAGATTATTCTTCTTCGTCCCCCAACAGCAATCCTTGTGCGTGGTGAATGACCAGCCCGTTGGGAACCCCAAGAGGAAGGTGTGATGAGTATAGCAGCTGGTTTTCCCTCAGTTAAGAAACCAAGGTTTAATATCGGTCAGGAGATGAGAGACAATGACGACTGAAGGTGATGCTTGCTAGTTTAGGACAGCAGCGGACAATTTATATATGGCGCCTCGTCCAAGCTTTGCTTGCTAGCTGCAACGTGGAACCTGCACACACACAAACAAGTACTTTGCTCCCAACTTACGATGAGGTTGTCAATCTCACCGGTTTGCTTGAAACAAAGGTTATGAGTGTATCGAGTGGAAAACAGTAAAAGTATGTGAATAAAATAAACAGTGCGAGAAAGTAAACAGGTGATAGCAATATGATGGAAATAGGACCGGGGTCCACAGTTCACTAGTGGTGTCTCTCCATAGATAAAATAACACATGCTGGGTAAACAAATTACAGTTGGGCAATTGATAGAATAAAGATAACGTGATATGTCAAGAAGATCACTATGAGATTTACTCTGGGCATTACAACAAAATACATAGACCGCCATCCAACTGCATCTATGACTAATAATCCACCCCCGGGGATATCAATCCGAACACCCTAGAAGTATTAAGTTGCGAACAACAAATAATTGCATTAAGCAAAGTGTGTAATGTAAACAAAGCATATGCCCTTGAGCATATGAATGTTGTTTTCTCCCTAGTAGCAACAGCACATCTACCACCTTAGAGGTTCCTGTCACTCCCCCAGGTGAAATAGAGACATGAACCCACTATCGAGCATAAATACCCCCTCTTGGAGTCACTAGCAACTACTCGGCCAAGATAGCCACTAACAACGGAGAGCATGCAAGATCATAAACAACATAGAGATAACAAAAGATATAATTCAGTACAACAACTTAATCATAAACACCAATATTCATCGAATCCCAACAAACCAAACATGTAGAATTACAAAACGGTGATCTCAATCATGTAGGGCAGCTCATGAGATCTAAACATGAAGCACATGGTGGAGAAGACAACCATCTAGCTAGTACTATGGACCCATAGTCCAAGGTAGACTACTCACTCATCGCTCCGGAGGCAAGCATGGCGATGAAGGAGACCTCCGGTGGCGATTCCCCTCTCCGGCAGGGTGCCGGGAAGAGCTTCTGGACCCTCCCGATCTTCGGGTCGACGGTGGCGGCGGATCGCAATGTGTTCTGGAAAACTGATCGGGTACTTAGGTTTTTTCCGTCGGGAGGTCTTTATAGGCGAAGGGGCGATGTCAGAGGTGGGGCCAGGTGGCCTCACACCATGGTGGCGCGGGCCAGGGGCTGGCCGCGCCACCTGTGCGTGTGGGCCCCTGGTGGCCCACCTCCTACTCCTCTTCGGATCTTTGGAAGCTTCCGGGTAAAATAAGACTTCAGGAACTTGTTTCGTCCAATTCCGAGAATATTTCCTGTGTATCACTTCTGAAACACAAAAACAGCAGAAAACAGGAAACTGGCACTGTGGCAACTTGTTAATAGGTTAGTTCCGGAAAATGCATAAAAGTGCCACTAAGTGTAACGAAACAATAGGCAAATGGTGTAAAAACAAGCATGGAGCATCAAAAATTATAGATACGTTTGAGACGTATCACCCTCCCCCTATAATGCCGATAGTAATCATATCATTCTCTTAATATCATTTTTGTGATATATGAGCTTCAATGATGAGTAGTGGTTATGGACCCAAGATACATCTTCGCGGTCTAATGCCATAACACTCAAACATGGTGGCTTCGGCCACCAACCTCTTCTTTTCGAAGAGTTAATTCCTTGCATATCTTATTTGAAGTCTTGGTGTTCTCTCTTGGTGTTGTTTCTTAATTTGATATGGGAAGGCACTTGCATTGGATTTTTCGTTGATTTATTCTTGCAATGTAAAGTGCCGAGAACCACTCCATGATTGCTCTCTCACCTAAGCCATCCTATCTCAAGACATCTAATCTATGCACACGAGTTCATTTTTCGTCAAAAATAACTTCTGTTTTTGAAAATTTCGAGTGGATCAGTTTCTGGCTTCCCAGGCCGGAATATCCGCCCCCCTGGGCGGAATATCCGGGGGGGCGGATTATCCGGGCTACTTTAGCCGGATAATCCGGCCAGGGTGGCGCCTGGGTATTTAAAGGACGGGGTCAGGCTGCCCTCGTGCAGTTCGTTCCCCACCCCGCCCCTAGGGTTCCAGCCGCCACCGCCGTTCCTTCGCCGCTGCTGGTGCTCCGGCCATCTCCTCGGCCGGTTCTCGCCGGGATTTGATCTCCTCCACCTTGGGAGGGCTTTCACCAAGCCGTTTTCGCAATGGATGCGGGTATTGCTCATCTCCCCTATCTCTAGGGTCTTGTATGAATTTACCCATGTTTTTGCTTGGTGTTTAGTCCTCCACTAGTTGTTCCTAGCTATTATGAATCATGTTGTATGACTTTCTTCCCCCGATCTATCAATTTGTGTGATGCAGCAAGTGTTAGAATTTTTTCGAGGGGGCCGGATTATTCGGCCAGGGCCCCCCTGGCCGGATAATCCGGCCTGGGATTTCTCTGTTTTATTTTTCTATATTGCTGCCATCAAATTGATTCATTGGGTGAAGTTTGTTCGTTCATACTACATGATTTTTGATCCTTTTTCCGTAACTCGTGTGCATATGCTCATCCCCATGCTATCCATGTCTCTCTCTTTCACAGGTGGTTCGAGTATGCCGAAGCGTAAGCGTCGGCTTATTCCGAATGAACACGGAGTCCTAGTTGATGAGGTTGCAATCCGTCAGCGTCAGAGGGAAGCTGCTAGGAAAGCTGAGAAAGAAAAGGCTGCCAAGGCTCAAGCCCGTCGTCGCAAAGGCAAAGCGACACGTCCCAACTACAAGAGTATGCCAGAGGCCGAATACATTCTTGTGCAGCGCAACAATTGGTACGCCACACCCAGAGATGAAGACATTGAGGACCGTGGTTTCTAGAATGAAGAGCAGTGGGGCATTTTCCGTGATGTCTATGAGCCTCTCAAGAATCCTTGTCGACCGATGCATCCTATTGACTTTGATCATCTTCGCAGCAAGACCTATTTTGATGAAGTTGTTTCTGTGGTTGAGAAGATGGGATTGATGGGGTTGGCTAACATTCAGTGCAACTATAACCCCGGCCTCATCAAGCAGTTTTATGCCACTCTTGTGATCTTGCCTAACCCTCAGAAGTCAATGAAGTGGATGACTGGAGAGCATGAATGTACATCAGATTTCTTTGTGTTTGCCTCTCTCTTGGGGTACGCTTATAATGGGGAGACTCCAGTGGGTCGCCGTATTCACAATCCGGGGACCAAGACTGACAAGGATAAGCTATATGACCTCTATGACTCCACAGGCGTTGTGGGCTTCATCAATGATCAGCTTGTCCGCATTTTCAGAGAGAACATTGCTCCTAGTGATGGTAACAATGATGCCATTCGCACCTCTCTTGTTGACCTCCTCGCTTTTGCTCATGAGTGTGCTACTTCGACCGACCCGGATGAGGACTTTACTCTTGATGTGATGGATTTCATCTTCTATGAGATTAAGGATGCTATCATTCAGAGGAACACTGTGCCATATGCTCCCTACATCATGCTCCTCATCAAGCATGCCCTTGGAGATTATGATATCCATGATGATTGTGTGGAGCACCTAGTCAAGAAGATGTATGTCAAGAAGAAGAAGACTCCTGCTCCTTCCACTGCATATCCTAGCTCCTTCATGGATGATGCGAGGTTGAGTGCTTCTACTCGTGATCAGAGGGCTGCTGCGTCTGCTATGTCTAGAGAGGTGAGAAAGCTCAGTTGGTTTGAGAGGAATGTTCTTTGCATGAAGGTTGAGATCCACCGTGAGAACTATCAGGCTTATGTTGAGAGGAAGAATATTCAGGACACTCAGCAGCTGATCCTTCACCGTCTCAGTGGTGCTCAGACCGCCGATCCCACCCCTACCGCACCTACATCCTATGAAGCTTGGAACACCGATCGCTACAACTGGGTTGATATGCAGAAGCATCTCTTTGCTGCTCCAGATGCTCCCACATGAGATACTCATGCAGAGGCTGAGGAGGACGTGGAGGATGAAGATGCTGGAGGTGATGACGATGCTGGAGGTGATGATGATGATGGCGGAGATGACTATGTTGAGGGCTCCGACGACATCGATGATTGGGAGGATTGATTCCTCGGGGCGTGTAGCATCGCTCTTCTCCCTTTTTGGTGTCTTGATGCCAAAGGGGGAGAAGTAGTTCTATTAGGAGTCTCACGGGATTTGCATGGGTGGGAACACAAGCTTGCGCGTTTATCATTCATTTGGCGCTTGTGTTTCTTCTTATTTTACTTGCTTTAAGTTTGGAACAATTTGTGTGGTTTATTTGCTACTATGGTGTGTATGAGACTATGTTCTATGCTTTATATGTGCTTTGTGGAACATTATGCTTGTTCAAATATGAGTTTGTGAGCTCATGGTATATGAGTGAGATGGCTATGGAATTTGGTCCAGTTTCTCGTTATTATCATATTCGGAATTCCATATTGATTGAATTATCTATGAAGAGGTATGCTTCCTACAAACTCTTGTGGTTCCCCTTCGAACTTAATTGTGTAGATGCACACATCTAGGGGGAGCTTTATTACTTGCTCAAATATTTGTTGTTTGAAATATTCGATCTCTCTTGCAAATTCTAGTGTTGTCATCTAACACCAAAAAGGGGAAGATTGAAAGTGCATACTTTGTATCCCTCATGTTTTGTGTGTTAGATAACAACATTAGGAATTTTAAGTGTGTGTTAAGTGGTGCAGATTTTACAGCTCAAGAAATGGCTAAGTCAGTGGGATGGCGTCTCCTTGTTCCAGGCCGGATAATCCGGCCAGGGGCCGGATATTCCGCCCTCCCTGCGAGGCATCAGAAAAACGGCTAAGTCCTTTGCTCGGCGTCAACCAGATATGGGGCCGGATATTCCGGCTAGGGGCCAGATAATCCGCCTCCCACCGCGAGTGCTCGGAAAATCGGCTAAGGACTTTCGTCGGCGTCAACCAGATACGGGGCCGGATATTCCGGCCAGGGGCCGGATAATCCGCCCCCCTTCGAAGACTTCAGAATTTTTGCTAAGGACTTTGCTCGGCGTCAACCAAATTCGGGGACGGATATTCCAGCCAGGGGGCCGGATAATTCGGTGTAACATCCTTGACTTTTCCAAATTTTGGAAAATTAAAAAAATTATTTCAAGTGCTTGTATTTGTTTGACTTGGTTGAAAAATCACAAGAAATTAAAACTTTTGACCTAATACTAAAGTTTTACCCACATAAAGGTTCACCTTAAAATAAGATAACAATTAACAAAAAAATCCTAAGATCAAGGTGTTAAGATTTATCTATATATCTCCTCTACTTCAAAATTATAAGTTGCAAAGTTCCCCTTCAAAATCTTTTCACCAAACCCTCTGTATTTGAAAACCTATTTTTAATCTTGAGATATGTTCTCAACCAAAAAAAAACCATCTATACATCTCAACTACTTCATTTACTTTATACAAACAACCTTTGTTTTCTTATAAACCAAAAATAAAATCAAAGAGTCTCATTTTAAAATAAGCACCATAGCTTATGTGAGCTATTTTAAGATTTTATAAAATCATCCTCTCATATTTTCAAACTTTAATTCATGGGTTATCCATGTAAAGTGAAATTAAATCGAATCAAATTCAAATAAGGAAAGAATTCAAGTCCTTCCAAATATTACCCTGCATTTTAGGCCAATAAAGCCCCCATGCAAATATACCATATTTAACAAACTATTAATTAAGAAAATTAAAAGTTTCTAAATACATTAAATTTATGTCCTAAAATGTTGCCCCTAAAATTATGAACCCACAGAAAATTGAATCATCAAATTCGGAGTTAGAAATCAAAAGTTATTAAAGAATTAAGAAAAAAAAGGGTGGCCGGCCAGGCCAGCCAAGTTGGGCCGGCCCAGCCAGCCCAAAGAGGCCAACGGCCAGGAGGGCCAGGTACATGCGCGCGCGCACGCGGGTGACCAGGACCAAGTCCTCCCTCCTCTTAATTCCTCTTTATGTGGCCCTCAATTGCCCTCCTAATTGTCTCTAAATGCCCTCTATTTTCCTCTCCCTCTTTAGTACCATTGACCAACACCCTCACCCTCTCCTATATAAACAGCCCCAGCTATTCTCAGCTCTCTTTTGACTCCGGTAAGTATGACAACCGAAATCACACCCATTTTTCGTCCAAATTTGCACTACATCTTCTTCACACCAATAGACCTCCAAGACGACCTCGGATCGCGACGCCTTCAACACGAAAGTTGTTCCCCTCGTCGAGACGGTTCCATTCCCGCTGGTTTCACCTCGTTTCGATCATCGAGCAGGCGGGAAAACACGGTCAAAGTTTCAGATCCTAGAAGGTATAACCCGTTTCACGCCCACCTCCTTGCTCCAAATTCATTTTCCTTTGAACAGTAGATAGATCTAGTGATTATCTACAACTTTCATGTAGAAAGTTTTTCCATCCAAGTAATTTTTTCTGTGGTCAAATCTGACATCATCATGACATCAGCGTAGTCAAAGTCAACTCAGTCAGCTCGGTCAAAGTCAATTCCCGAGTTTGACTATTCCGGATTTTAGGACAAACTCGTAAAATTCATAGAAAAATAATTACTTGGCCAAAAATTATGAATTTGGTATCAAATGAAAGCTATTCAAATTTTCTACACATATCTGCAACAATATCATATATGTTCTGTACAAATAATTTAAGCATTATTTAAATTGGTAAAATGACTTAAAAACACCATTTAAATCGCCATTTGAAATCTACTTGGCCAAAAATGTTAAATTTGTAGTCATTGGAAAGCCCTTGACATATAGAACACACTGGAATCAAAAAAAAAATACAAACTTGAGTCGTGCACTCACTGGCTAAGTTAAAAAAAATGGCCAAATTAGTAAATTGACTATAGTTTGAAATCTAAAAATGATTTTGAGATGAATCCAATTGCATTGGCCTTGTCCTACAGAGCCCCACCCAAATATATAAAAACATAATTTTGACAGAACATAAAGTTTTGAACTATAATTTAATTGAGGTTTATGCCTTATTCAAATCACTAGAATGGGTATTTTTGAACCCATAAATAAATAAAAAGATTCAATAAACCTATTGCCCATAATAATTGAATCTAAGTAAAAGTATTCAAATTCATGAATGAGAATTTTAGTATACCTAAGTCATTGTGCAAATCTATCAATCACTCCATCTTAGAATCACTTGTCCATGATCTATCTTAATACAAATCTTATGCCATTCTGGAGATGGCCAAGTTGAGTGGATTTATCCACATGACCATATCCTAAATATAAGAATAAAACTAGTTGATCTTAAAGTAAAATGATTCCTAATACTATCTTCCCATCATCCAACCCAATATCTATCTTAACAAAATAATCCCATGAATCATTGTTATCCATTTTATCACTCAAACCTATACTCTAGCCATATATTTCAAACTTGATAGTTAATCTTGTCACACCCTCAACCAGGTGTAAGTATCTATTCCGAACTAAATCCAAAAATAAAGGCTTATGCCATATATTGAAAAGCAAACCAAGTTAACCAATTTAATAATCATAATTGATAACCATGAACCCACTATATTTATCATTATCATTTCACCTAATCAAATCTCATACTATCCCAGTTCCATCTTATTGAACTATTCGAATTTCAAATGTGATGTTTGAGTAATTCAAGCATTCTCAAAACCTAGCCTAGTGCCTAGTGTGATGTATGCTATTTAAAGAATAAATGTTGATACACTTATTCAAATAGTATTGTGGTTGCACTAATTGCCACTTATGTGACCAAATTCACATGAGTAATTCAAAGCGTCATTCATGCTCTAATAAAGCATAAAGACTTCATCAATTATATTTTGCCTAGTCCAATTCTCACCAATCATATTGATCCTTCCCAACTAAGCTCTTACAATCCCTGATCCTTTGGCAAATCTTTCTATCATAACATATCAATAAATCTAAATTCTTAAACAAACACTTTTTCAATTGTTTGATTTGTTTGATTGTGTTTGTATGGTATGTTTATATTATGTTATTTCTGTGCTAGTTTGTGCGAAGAGCTACGTGCTTAGTTGAGAAAAGTGGAAAGATCGTATTCTTCAAAAAGGCAAGTGACACACATTCTTCTACCTATTTTTACTACTGCATTAGTGTTTTTCAGTAGTATGCATGATATGTTGTTTTCAAAGAAGTTTATGAAATTCTTAGAACCTAGTAGTGTGTAGCCATCCTTTAAACCCCACTTGATAGGATTGCAAATTTACTTTGGAAAGTGATGCCATACTTTATTGATGATTTGCTCTGAAAATTAAACTACAACTTCAATGAACTACCTGGGTGGATTGGTGTGGCTTTGGGTGTGTTGAGTGTCTACTTAGGAGTCACATATCTTGGAAGTGAAAACCATGGTATGTGTTAGTGGCCTAAGTAGTACACTTGTGGATTGCCACTCAGGATTAAAGGGATTAATATGTCTTCCATGCTTAGAGTACTTCCAGTGCAGCCTTATGACAATATGGGCTCTGTCTTGACTGATTAGATGTGAGGGTGCAACTTGTGTGCAAGAAGATGGCTGGTAGTTGAATTGTAGGTTGGGAACGGATCTTGCCAGTTGGTTGCTCTCTCCTTCTAAAAGGTCTCGTCTCATTTTATGTATGGGCGTAAAATGAGTCTTAAGGTGAAAGTGCACAACCCCTGCAGGGTGTCAAACTAATCGATTAGCCATGTCCCCGGTTATGGACAATTTGAGTCTCTAGACATGGAATGTACGAAAGAATCTCATCACCTTTTTTGAAATAATTAAAACTTGTGTAGAAAGTGGGGATGCCTCAGGGCTACACGTGTGGCAGTGAAAACCATGGTATTGTAGTAACTTGAGAGATTAACCTGGTTTTGTAGAGTGACTACCCGGGGCTACATACTGGCAGTGAAAACCATGTATGTGGTGGTGACCTCGGAGTTATCTTGATATTAAAGAAAAATCAGAAAGCTTTAAAATGTTTTGGTTTGGAAAATATAGGATAAAACTGCTTTATGCAAATTAGCCTTTGAGATCCACTAGCCAAATATCATGTAGTATAGTCTTTCCACAAAATGCCACCAAATATGTGTCATTTACCAGTACATTGTTGTACTGACCCCTTTGGGGCTACATATTCAAACGTGTAGGTTGTTCTGATGAGGAGTAGATGGAGGAGTCTCGAGCCTGCATACCAACATGACTGCCTGTGGCACATTGCTGAAGATGGAGGCTCATTGCAATTTACTTTCCGTTGTGTTAGTTTGTGTTAAACTCTGGTATTCAAGCAAGTCCAAGTGGCTAAGCTATTTCTATAAGGTTTAAAGACTATTGTATCTGGATTTGCGATGTAATAAATGACACTATCTGCAATGATTACTATATTTTGTACTGTGGTGCTATCTATTGATCCAGGGAGTAGCACTTAACACAGGTGTTCCACCTTAATCCAAAGGTGGGGCGTTACATCCGGCTGGCCGGATAATCCGGCCATACTTTGGCCGGATAATCCGCCCCTCCAACTCAGCAACGGCTACATTTTGGGAGGGGCTATAAATACCCCTCCCCTTCTTCAACCTCAAGCTGCTCGTCCTGCACAAGAAGAACACCCCATTTGGAGCCACCAAATTCACAAGATCTCCTCCCTCAACCCACCAAAGCTCTTGATCTTTGGAGAATCGAAGGAGAAGGCCTTGATCTACATCCTCACCGAAGCGATTTACTTTCCCCTCTCATTTGCTTGAGGGCCCTTGTGTCTTGGGTTCCCTTGTGTCCCTTGACCTTGATTTGTGTGATTGATATCTTGATACTTGTTGATTGTTTGCTTTGTGGTGCTTGGGAGCCTCCAATTCAGTTGTGGATGTGTGCCCCAAGTTTGTAAAGGCCGGTTCCGCCTTGAGGAATCCCTTAGTGGAAAGTGAGCTAGGCCTTTGTGGCAGAAGCTTGCACCGGAGAATAGGGTGAGCCTTTGTGTCGTTGGTTAGGCCTTTGTGGCAACCACACCTCTCCAACGTAGACGTACTTCCCCTAAAAAGGAAGGAACTACGGGAATTACATCTGTGTCTCCGTGTGCTCCACTCTCGGTTACCTCTATCCTTTATTGCCTTTACTTATTGTATCTTGCTTAGCTTGCTTGTTGTCATATAGGTAAATTCACCTTAGTTGCATATCTAGAGAATTTACCTTTGTGTCAATCCTAAATTGAAAAAGAATTAAAATTTGAGTAGCACCTATTCACCCCCCCTCTAGGTGCCCATACGATCCGTTCAACTTAGACGGTGCATAAAGGTAGAAGGTGGTGACTCAACATAAAAGTAAAAGAAAGGCCCTTCGCTGAGAGAAGCAGTGATTAAACATGTGCTAGAGCTTTTCATTTGTAAAACAGAGAGATAAAAATTGGGTTTTGAGATGTGGTTGTCTTTGTCAACGACTGGCAATGGAGTTCTTACTATCTTCCATACAAAAATGAAGCAAGTTTTTGAGAGAGATTGGCACTTTTGTGCTCTTTTACAAAGCTTGGCACTCCTCCCCACCTTTTTTCCTTTCTCAAACCATGGCTAACCGATTCCATCAGGTGCCCACCAACATTCACATACCATGGAGGAGTGCCTTTTTTTCTTTTCTTTTTTTGTTTTTTATTTATTTTTGGAATAAACAATATAGAAGATAGCAAATCCGACCACTACGTCCCCATGAGCTGAAAACAGTGTCACAAAATGGGAAGTAATTTGAAGGTTTTTTTGAAAGGTAGCACATGAAAATTTACTTGGAATGGCTTGCAAATACCATGCATAGGAATTTATAGTGGACACATTGGAATAACTTGGTTTTTGGGAGTTGGATGCACGAGTAGAGCTCATACTTAGTACAAAATGAGGGCTAGCAAAAGACTAGGAGCGACCAACTAAGAGAGCAATAACGGCCATAATCATGCATAGCGACAAAACATCATTAAGAGAAGCATAAGATGGCATCAAAAGTCAAAAACTAAATGATCATAGAGGCTTATGGCGACTTAGTATGAGTCAAACATATTGTAAGCATGCGCCAAGTCACCCCAAATAAAGCATCAAGGAGAAAACAAAATTAATGCTTCCAAATAATAAAAACAACGCATGATTTTTTTCAAAGGCTCATTAAGCAATCTCAGTCATTTGAGACAAGTCATGCTACATCAAAACCACTAAGCATACTATCAAAACGATATCAAGCACGGCATACAAAAGTCTAAGCCGCAGTCTAAACAAGCTCCTTTTTGTACCACTTTTTTGCATGATTTTTTTCTCTTTTCCAACACCATTCGAACCTTTTTGAAACAACTTTTTTGATGAAAACCAACATGGACTAGAGGTCAAAATACACCTTGATATAAAGATATAACAAGATCTGAACAAAAATTAAGGCGAAAAACGAAAGCTAAACGCAGTTCTAGAAAAAGAGAACACTCGTTGAACGATAAGAGTGAAAAACCGAGTGTTCTTGGCAAATGAAAAGCAAGTAAACTTCTCCAAAAGAAATTTGTTGGGGTCCAACCATTTATTGCAGCAAACAAAACAAAAGAAAACTGAAAACAAAAACAACTGACGCTCCAAGAAAAATGCATAGTGCATGAAGCAATAAAAATATAGTGTGTTGAAAGGTGACCTGATTTTTGCCGATGAAGAAGGGGTGCCTTGGGGGCATCCCCAAGCTTTGACGCTTGTACCTCTTGGATATTTCTTGGGGTGCGTGCGAAACTCCCCTTGCAGAAGTCTTCTTTCTCCCCGGCAACGACGCCAGAAAATAGCTTGATTGCGGTGCGGTGTTGATGTAAATGACCGCCCAGTTGGGAACCCCAAGAGGAAGGTATGATGAGCACAGCAGCAAGTTTTCCCTCAGTAAGAAACCAAGGTTTATCGACCCAGTAGGAAAAATCCAAACTTGTGAAGGTGATACTTGCTAGCTTCGCGACAGCTCCGGACAATTTATTAGGCGCCTCGTCCAGGGCTTTGCTTTGCACCAGCAACAACGTGGAACCTGCACACAACACAACCAAGAACTTTGCTCCCAACTTACGATGAGGTTGTCAATCTCACCGGTTTGCTGTAAACAAAGGATTGAGCGTATCGAGTGGAAAACAGTAATAGTATGCGAGAAAGTAAACAGTGCGAGTAAAAGTTAAACGGTGTAACAATGTAAAGGAAATTGGACCGGGGTCCATAGTTCACTAGTGGTGTCTCTCCATAAAATAAATAACAACATGCTGGGTAAACAAATTACAGTTGGACAATTGATAGAATAAAGATAATGTGCATATGTCACGAGGATCACTATGAGATTTACTCTGGGCATTACAACAAAATACATAGACGGCCATCCAACTGCATCTATGACTAATAATCCACTCACGGGGATATCGTCCGAACACCCCATGAGTATTAAGTTGCGAACAACAGATAACTGCATTAAGCAAAGTGTGTAATGTAAACAAAACGAATGTCCTTGGACACAAGAATGTTGTTTTCTCCTTAGTGGCAACAACACATCTATAACCTTATAGGTTTCTATCACTCCCCCAGATTAAATAGAGGCATGAACCCAACTACCGAGCATAAATACCCCCTCTTGGAGTCACTAGTATCTACTTGGCCAAGATAGCTACTAACAACGGAGAGCATGCAAGATCATAAACAACATAGAGATAACATAAGATAAAATTCAGCACATCAACTTAACATAACACCAATATTCATCGGATCCTAACAAACACAACATGTAGAATTACACAAAGATGATCTCGATCATGTAAGGCAGCTCACAAGATCTAAACATGAAGCACATGGTGGAGAAGACAACCATATAGCTACTGGTATGGACCCATAGTCCAAGGTAGACTACTCACTCATCGCGCCGAAGGCAAGTATGGCGATGAAGAAGACCTCCGGTGGCAATTCCCCTCTCCGGCAGGGTGCCGGGAAGAGCTTCTGGACCCTCCTGATCCCGGGTCGACGACGGCGGTGGATCGCGATGTGTTTGTGGAAAATTGATTGGGTCTTTAGGTTTTTCCCGTCGGGGGGTCTTTATAGGCGAAGGGGCGGCGCCAGAGGTGGACCAGGGGGCACGGGCAAGGGGCAGGCCGCACCACCCTGTGGTGTGGCTGCCCTGTGGTCCCCCTCCATCTCCTCTTCGGACTTCTGGAAGCTTCGGTAAATATTGGGACGTTCAGCTTTTGTTTCGCCCAATTCTGAGAATATTTCCTGTGTAACTTTTCTGAAACACAAAAGTAGCAAAAAACAAGGAACTAGCACTGTGGCATCTTGTTAGTAGGTTAGTCCCGGAAAATGCATAAAAATGCCACAAAATATAAAAAAACACTAAGCAAATGGTGTAAGAACAAGCATGGAGCATCAAAAATTATAGATACGTTTGAGACGTATCAGTGACCGACATGCACATATTGAAGTTCAATTGCAGCTAAATACCTTGAAAGAAGCTAAACTCGAAGACATTCCGGTGGTCAATGAATTCCAAGATGTGTTTGCACAGGAATTACCAGGGATGCCACTAGACAGAGAAATTGAGTTCACTATTGATTTAATTCCAGGGACAACACCAATAGCTCAGGCACCATATAAGATGGGACCCAAGGAATTAGTAGAGTTAAAGGAACAATTGGATGAGTTAGAACAGAAAGGATTCATTCAAGAAAGTATTTCACTTTGGGAACACCAGTGATATTTGTGGATAAGCGGGATGGAGGACGCAGAATGAGCGGAGACTACATGAACCTCAACAATGTTACTATCAAGAACAAGTATCCTCTACCAAGAATTTAGGACTTGTTTGATAAAGTCAGGGGAGCCGGAGTATTTTCCAAGATAGATCTTCGATCAGGATACCACAAGATTAAGATCAAGAAGGAGGACGTTCCAAAGACAGCTTTTGTGTCTAGGTACGGACACCATGAATATTTAGTCGTACCTTTTGGATTGACAAATGCGTCGGCAATTTTCATGAATCTCATGAATAAGATCTTTATGCCTTACTTGGACAAGTTTGTGATAGTATTCATAGATGATATTTTGATCTACTCTAAGGAAAAATAAGAACATGCCAAACATTTGAGGATTGCTCTACAGATCCTACAAGAATATCAACTATATGCCAAGTTTAGTAAGTGTGAATTCTGGCTAGACCAAGTGGAGTTTCTCGGGCATGTGATCAGTAAAGAAGGCATAGCAGTAAATCCAAGCAAATTAGCATCTGTTCTGGAATGGGAAGCACCAAAGAACGTTAAACAGATTAGAGGATTTCTAGGAATGGCAGGGTACTACAGAAGGTTTATTGAAGTATTCTCCAAGATTGCTAGACCAATGACAAAGTTGCTCCGGAAGAATACACCATTCGTTTGGTCAGAAGAATGTGAGGCAAGTTTTCAAACACTCAAGGAGAAATTAACCACAGCACCTGTGTTAGCCATAACAGAAACTGGCAAGGATTACACGGTATATTGTGATGCATCCAAGAATGGACTCAGATGTGTATTAATGCAAGATAGAAAGGTTATCGCTTATTGTTAGGGCATTTTCTAGCCCTCCCTAGTTTTGTGTGTTAGTTGACAACACCAGGATATTTTAACTCTGGTTTTGTGCAGAAAGTAGGCCGGATATTTCGGCCGGATTTTTCCAAATCTGGGCCGGATAATCCGGCCACCCCTGAAAACGGCTAAGGACCAGAAGTTGGCATGATGCGTGTCACCCAGATCTATGGGCGGATATTTGGCCAGATTATTCCAAATCTGGGCCGGATAATCCGCCCCCCTGAAATCGGCTAAGGACCAAAAGTTGTCGAGGTGCGCGTCACCCAGATCTATGGGCGGATATTTGGCCAGATTATTCCAAATCTGGGCCGGATAACCCCCCCCCTGAAAATCGGCTAAGGACCAGAAGAAGGCGAGGTGCGTGTCACCCAGATCTATGGGCAGATATTTGGCCAGATTATTCCAAATCTGGGCCGGATAATCCGCCCCCCCCCTGAAAATCGGCTAAGGACCAGAAGAAGGTGGGTGCGCGTCACTCAGATCCATGGCCGGATATTTGGCTGGATTTTTCCAGAAGTGGGCCGGAATATCCGGCCGCCGGATTATCCGGCCCTAACTTGCCCCGGATAATCTGGCCCCTGGCGACTGCAACAGACACATTTCGGGAAGGGGTATTTATACCCCTCCCCCTCATCTTCTCTAGCTTGCTCGTCCTCATCAAGAACAAGACACTATTTGGAGCCAACCTCATTGCTAGATCTCCACCTTCAACCACCCAAAGTCTCAGATCTTTGGAGGATCGAAGGAGGAGGTCTCGATCTACATCTCCACCAAAGGAATTTCTGTTTCCCCTCCTTTTGCTTGAGGGATTTGTTCCTAGTGGTTCCTTGGAAACACTAGGTGGTTTGATTCGATATTTCTCTTGTCTTTGTGGTTTCTAGCCTCCGTGGCTTTCTTGGAAGCCTCCAATTGAAAGATCATATTGAGCCCCATGTGTGGTTTTGGTAATTAATGACAATCCCTATGGACTAATGGTTGCATTGAGTTATATGTGTAGGACTTGTCCATAGACAATGCTTGAACCATTTGTTGGAGTCAAGGTTGTAAGAAGAAGATTATGTGTTAACCAAGGTGCTATTCAAGAAGTGATCCAAAGATTGGTCTTAAGGGAGTTGAGCTTATCTCAAGTGTGTCTTGAAGAATAAGAGTGAGTGAGCTCTCATGTGTATCCTCAAGACACCATCATTATGGAGAAAGAAGAATTGATTCGAGGATTGATCAAGTCAAAGCGCAAGTTCAAGATGAGCAACTAGAAGAGAACATATGCTTGAAGCTTGCCATCTATATTGTGTTTATGGATATGTGAAGATATGCTTAAAGAGAGTCTCTTCCATAGTGGAGTATGGGGGAGCAATCCGCAAGACTTCACCAAGCAATCTCAATCAAGAAAGGTGGTCCAACTTGAGAAGATCAAGATCGTCATTATCCACCTCAAGTGGAATGCTCAAGGCAAAGGTATGATAGTGTTAGGGTTTTTTTCTTACCGGTCTCATGGTGTTAGTTGTGAGACCGGGTTATAGGATCGGTAGCCGTACTATCAAGAGGGGCTCTCGAGTGAGTAACTTAATTGTATCGTTCGGAGAGAGCTCAAACCTTTGCATACTTGACATCTTCTTTCTTGGTTCTTATTTGAGTTTTATCCATGTGAGGTTCTAGAGCTTGTGGTTATTTCCATGACAAGCTCTAGCTCATCAAAAACGGATTTCGCATGAAGCTCTTATTGCGTTTTTGATGTTTGGAGGTTTTACCGGTTTGCCTTCAAAGAGAGGTCAAACCTTTCATCATTTGGTTTTATACTCCCTTGTTGGACTATGATGTTTCTATGGATGATGTTGTAGAGCTCGTTGTGGTGATTCCAACGAGCCCAAGATCATCGAAAATGGAGTCCGGATGAAAAAGTTATCACCGTTTTCGTATTGCAATTTCTGCTCGGCGTCACCCAGTAAGGGGGGCGGATATTCCGGCCAGGGGGGCGGATTATCCGGCCTGGGGGCGAAAATTTCGTTTCGGAATTTCTGCTAAGGACCTGAGTCGGCGTCACCCAGTATAGGGGGCGGATAATCCGGCCTGGGGGCCGGATAATCCGGCCAGCCGGATATTCCGGCCATATTTTGGCCGGATAATCCGCCCCTCCAAGTCTGCAACGGCCATATTTCGTGGGGGGGGTATAAATACCCCTTCTTCCACCTTGGGCTGCACACGAATTGGGCCTCTCTCTCCTCCATTGTTGACTTTGCAAGCTTGCCCTTCCTCCTCCATTCCTCCCATGATTCTTGGATATTTTTGAGGGAAAAGGGAGAGGAGATCTAGATCTATCTTTCCACCAATCAAAATCTCTTCTTAGTGAGGGGAACCTCTTGTGGATTTAGATCTTGGAGTTCTTTGTGGATTTCCTTTGTTCTTCCTCTCATATCTCTCCATAGCATTAGTTGCTTTGGTAGGATTTGAGTGAGAAGGATTTGAGCACCTTGTGTGCTCTTGCCATTGCATAAGTTGCATCGGTTTGAGTTCTCCCCGGAGATTTGAGTAAGTGAAAGTTTGTGAGCTTATTACTCTTGGGTTCTTGGAACCCTAGACGACTTTGTGGCTTTGTGGTGCCTTTGTGGCTATTCTTGGGAGCCTCCAATTAAGTTGTGGATGTGTGCCCCAAGCTTTGTGTAAATGCCCGGTTCCGCCTTGAGGAACCCCTTAGTGGAAGAGTGAGCTAGGCCTTTGTGGCGCAAGCTCACACCGGAGAATAGGGTGAGGCCTTTGTGGCGTTGGTTAGGCCTTTGTGGCGATACCACACCCCTCCAACGAGACGTACTCCCTTTCAAGGGAGGAACTCGGGAATACATCATCGTCTCCGCGTGCCTCGGTTATTTCTATACCCGAGCTCTTTACTTATGCACTTTACATTGTGATAGCCTTCGTGCTTGAAGTCATATATCTTGCTATCACCTTGTTACTTGTATTGCTTAGCATAAGTTGTTGGTGCACATAGGTGAGCCTAGTTTATTTAGGTTTTATGTGCTTGACAAAATAAACGCTAGTTTAATTCCGCTTTTGTTCAAGCCATTCGTAAAATTTGATATCGCCTATTCACCCCCCCTCTAGGCGACATCTGTGTCCTTTCACCAATTCAGTTGTGGATGTGTGCCCCAATCTCCGTGTAAGGGATTCGGTGAGTTCCCCCAATACCACCGCTTAGTGGAACGAGCTAGCCTCCGTGGCTTGCTCACTGGAGAACAAGGTGAGCCTCCGTGATGTTGGTCGACTCCATGTCACCACACCTCTCCAACATAGACGTACTTCCCCTCAAAAGGAAGGAACTACAGGAATACATCCTTGTGTCTCCGGTCTCCGCTCCTCGGTTACTTCTTACCCGAACTTGCTTACTTGTTCACCTGCTTGCTTGTCACTTAGGAAATTCACCTAGTTGCACATCTAGTGAATTTACATTGTGTCAAGCCTTAAAATTGAAAAAGATAAAAAATTTGTGTAGCGCCTATTCACCCCCCCTCTAGTCGCCCATTAAGATCCTTTCAATTGGTATCAGAGCCTAGTGCTCTTTGATTGGGCTTAACCGCCTAAGAGATTATGGGCGACGAGGAGCCCGCCACTAAGACGGATCTTAATAGTATAATGACACGAATGGATGCTATGATGGCAGCCATGGAAAGCCAAAAATATCTACTTGATGCTCTCACTAGTGGAACGTCTAGTACCACTCCACCAACCCCGGTTGACACCCCAGATAAGGATAAGCCATCCTTAAACGAGGATGATCCGGGCAAGGATGGGGATGAGAGCAGCGATGACCCACCCAAGAAAGATGACACCTCTCGGGGACATAGCACAGAAATTCCACATCCTACGAGCTATGTCTCTGGAAGACACCTTCAAATGCCACACCTTGCTTCATGCGGCCCACCGCCACCACTTGATGCTTCTAGCTTTGCCAATTGGCAAGATAACATGTGCTCTCACATAAACTTTGTGTCTATTGAGCTTTGGAGGATCATTGAGCAGGGTTTCCATCCAACTTCCAAGGACTTGACCAACTTGCTACCTTGGGAGCTGATACGTCTCCAACGTATCTATAATTTTTGATGCTCCATGCTTGTTTTTACACCGTTTGCCTACTGTTTCGTTACACTTCGTGGCACTTTTATGCATTTTCCGGAACTAACTTATTAACGAGTCGCCACAGTGCCAGTTCCCTGTTTTCTGCTGTTTTTGTGTTTCAAAAGTGATACACAGGAAATATTCTCGGAATTGGACGAAACAAGTTCCTGAAGTCTTATTTTACCCGGAAGCTTCCAGAGATCCTCCTCTGACATCGCCCCTTCGCCTATAAAGACCCCCCGACGGAAAAAACCTAAGTACCCGATCACTTTTCCAGAACACATCGTGATCCGCCGCCGCCGTCGACCCGAAGATCGGGAGGGTCCAGAAGCTCTTCCCGGCACCCTACCGGAGAGGGGAATCGCCACCGGAGGTCTTCTTCATCGCCATGCTTGCCTCCGGAGCGATGAGTGAGTAGTCTACCTTGGACTATGGGTCCATAGCAGTAGCTAGATGGTTGTCTCCTCCACCGTGTGCTTCATGTTTAGATCTCATGAGCTGCCCTACATGATTGAGATCACCGTTATGTAATTCTACATGTTTGGTTTGTTGGGATCCGATGAATATTGGTGTTTATGATTGAGTTGCTGTACTGAATATTATCTTTTGTTATCTCTATGTTGTTTATGATCTTGCATGCTCTCCGTTGTTAGTAGCTATCTTGGCCGAGTAGTTGCTAGTGACTCCAAGAGGGGGTATTTATGCTCGATAGTGGGTTCATGCCTCTATTTAACCCGGGGGAGTGACAGAAACCTCTAAGGTTGTAGATATGCTGTTGCTACTAGGGAGAAAACAACATTCATATGCTCAAGGGCATATGCTTTGTTTACATTACACACTTTGCTTAATGCAATTATCCGTTGTTCGCAACTTAATACTCATGGGGTGTTCGGACGATATCCCCGTTAGTGGATTATTAGTCATAGATGTAGTTGGATGGCGGTCTATGTATTTTGTTGTAATGACCAGAGTAAATCTCATAGTGATCTTCTTGACATATCACGTTTATCTTTATTCTATCAATTGCCCAACTGTAATTTGTTTACCCAGCATGTGTTATTTATCTTATGGAGAGACACCACTAGTGAACTGTGGACCCCGGTCCTATTTCCATCATATTGCTATCACCTGTTTACTTTACTTGCACTGTTTACTTTATTCGCATACTCTATTGCTTTCCACTCGATACGCTCATAACCTTTGTTTCAAGCAAACCGGTGAGATTGACAACCTCATCGCAAGTTGGGAACGAAGTACTTGGTTGTGTTGTGTGCAGGTTCCACGTTGCTTCTGGCCGAAGACGAGTCAACAAGTGCGCCCTTGTTGGAGTGCTATTAAGCCAGTCCGCATCACCTTCAGTCGTTTGTCTCTCCTCTCCAAGATCGACATACCTTGGTTTCTTAACTGAGGGAAAACTAGCTGCTATACTCATCATACCTTCCTCTTGGGGTTCCCAACTGGCTGGTCATTCACCACGCACAAGGAATCTTCTGGTGCCGTCACCCACGCGCCAGCAGGAGCAAATCGACAAGCAACTCAATGCCTCCGCCTTGCATCTCATTCACATGTCTCTTACCGAGAAGGACAAGGCGTCCGTCCGCAACATCACCTCCGCCAAGGAAGCTTGGGATGCTCTCACCAACCTCTTCATCGGCAATGAGAGCATTCAAGAGTCCAAGTTTGATGAGGCATCTAATGAAGCGGACAACTTCGCCATGTTTGATGGTGAATCTCCCGAAGAACTTCATCAGCGTCTCTCGGCACTCCAAGTGAAGCTAGTCGACCTCGGCTCTACTCAATGTGATGGGAGATGGATGAAGAGGAAGTTCGTCCAAGCCCTCTTGCCCTTCTTGAAAGATATGGTGAACTCAATCAAGGGAGATGCCAACTTTAGGAAGATGACCGCTCGTGACATCTTGCAAGAGATTGTGGCAAGGAAGATCTCTGAGAAGAATGCGGATGATGCTCTTGCTCGTGCACGTGGTGTGCGTGCACCCAACCTTGCTTTGAAGGCCAAAGTCTCTCTTTATGAAGAAGCAAGCTTGATGGAAGAGGAAGAGTCAATGGGTGGAAGTCCCGAGGACATGAAGTATGCCCATGCCGAGCACATGGCTCTCGCTCAAAGGGCATTCATGAAGAAGTGGAAGTCATCTAGTCCCTCCAAGCCTAAAGCCACAAGTAGACTGCGGACGTGCTACAATTGTGGTAACCAACACCACTTCATTGCGGATTGTCCTTATGAAAGAGTGGAAGATCACAATGGAAGACTCATCCATAAGGAGATGAAGGCCAAGTCTTACCCACCAAGGAACTTTGACAAGAAGAAAGCCGTTCCAATACACGCTTTGACGACTCAAGAAGAATACCCATCCGGTGATGATGCAAGTGGTGATGAAGAAGTAGGAAGGGCCGCCATCGCCATCGCCAAGCCTATCTCTTCACCATCCCTCTTCGCTTCCGCAAACAAGTCTAAGCGCTCCAACTCCAAGGGAACATGTCTAATGGCTCACGCTACAAAGGTATCACCTTCTTTCACACCCATCATACCTAGAATCTTATCCTTGATGGATTGTGTTGATACTAGTAGTGATAAGGATGAGCCTAATGAATTGGACACATTCATGTCAACCTTGCATGGGGAGACCAAAGCTCGCTTTGAGATTCTCCTAGATCAATACAATGAGTCTCTCCAACTTAATGATAAAAATGAGGAATGAATTTTTGAGCTAGAAGGGCATGCTCGTGAGTATGCCGATGAAATTGCCACACTCACTCAATCCCTTGAGGTTGAGCAAGACCTAAGGATGGCACTTGAGGCATCCAAGTTGGGTCTTGAAGAGTCTCATAATTTGGACATTGCTAGGCTTAAAAGTGACCGAGACATTGCTCAATCCGTTGCCAATGAAATTAGGTTGCAAAATGAAAAACTTAACCTTATAATTGCTAAAGAAGCAACCAAGTTCCCTTCTAGCACTTTTATTGCAAGTACTTGTCAAACTAACCCTCTTTATGAGAAAGATTCCCCAAATGGTGACACAAGGCTTGATGAGCTTTTAAGTGCTCAAAAGCAACATGGTGACAAGATCGGAATTGGTTTCATCCCCAAGTCTAAGAAGAAGAAGAATAAGAGGAGGAACAACAAGAAGACAAAGTTCTTTGTGCCTACTCCTCCTCCTAAGAAGCGCATCCCAAATGACATATGTTTTGATGAGGATGACAATGTTTTCGAGGAGGAGGGGGAGCTTGTGAAGGAGGTGGTTGGGAATGCCAAAAGGGCAATGCCCAATCACAACGACTTTGCGGGAAAATATAACCCTTCCTATGTTCTTTGCCGTGCTTATGATGGGCATGTTTATGCTAAATTTGTTGGCTCACCTAATGAACGCATTGCTTGGTCTATTTGGGTTCCTAAGACCCTTGTTACTAACAAAAGGGGACCCATTGAAAAATGGGGACCTAAAAACAAGACTTGATCTCTTGTAGGGCTTTGCTTCCGGTGCGGGACAATGGATAATTGATAGTGGTGCTACCAATCATATGTCCGGAAGCAAAGAGTTGGTGAAGGAGCTTTGCACCGGTTCATCTAGTGCAGGCTACGTCACCTATGGTGATACTAGTAGAGTCCGCTTGTGTTGTTGAAGTTTCTAACGTGAGATTCGACGAGAATGACGGCTCCCGTGTGGAGCAAAGTGGTGTTTGTGATGTAGGTGACAAAATACCTCCTCAAGCCATAAGAAGAATGGGTGTGGGTCATCTCATACCCATTGAGGGACACCTTTTGGCGGAAGGAGAAGGACTATGCTCTACTCAAGTGGAGCCTTCACCTTCACAAGCTCCACAAGCTTCACAAGGTCCAATTGATGCTAACCAAAGACAAGCTCTAGACCCTCATTCAAGCGAGCAAGGCCAAGATCAAGACCAAGTGGACGGTGGTGATTCTTCACCAATGGTAGATCAAGGCCAAGCTCAAGATGATGAGCATGCTCATGGTGATGATCAAGCTCAAGTTGAAGGTCAAGGCAAGGACCAAAATAGTGGTGATGACCAAGTGGCTTCTCAAGAGTCTTTTGAAGAAGCTCAAGCTCGCCATGCAAGGAAAGTGGAAGAGGCTCTTCGCAAGGGGAGCCATACCTTGGATAGTGTGATTGGAAGTGTGAGAAAAGGGGTTTCCACAAGGAGACAATTAGCCAACTTTAGCATCCATCATGCCTTCGTCTCTTGTGTGGAACCTCAAAAGGTGTTTGAGGCACTTGAAGACCCGGATTGGGTGGAAGCTATGCACGAAGAACTCAACAACTTCAAGCGCAACAAAGTTTGGACTTTGGTGGAGAAGCCCAAGGAGTGCCGCAATGTCATCGGAACCAAGTGGGTGTTCAAGAACAAACAAGATGCCAATGGGATCATTGTGAGGAACAAGGCTCGCTTGGTCGCTCAAGGATACTCTCAAGTTGAAGGAATTGACTACGGGGAGACCTACGCTCCCGTGGCTCATCTCGAGTCAATCCGTATCCTCCTTGCTTATGCTTCTCACTTTAATTTTAAGTTATATCAAATGGATGTGAAGAGTGCTTTTCTCAACGGTCCTCTACATGAATTGGTCTATGTGATGCAACCCCCGGGCTTTGAAGATCCTCATTTCCTGACCCATGTCTACAAACTCGATAAGGCGCTTTATGGCCTTAAACAAGCCCCACGTGCGTGGCACGAGCATCTTAAAGAGTTGTTGGTAGACCGTGGGTTTGAAATAGGGCTCATTGACCCAACTCTTTTTACTAAGATAGTCAACGGGGAGCTTTTCATATGCCAAATTTATGTAGACGATATCATATTTGGCTCTTCTAACAAAATCTTCAATGATGAATTTGCAAAGCTAATGACGGACAAATTTGAGATGTCCATGATGGGAGAGTTGAAATTCTTTCTTGGCTTTGAGATTCAGCAATTAAGAGGAGGGACTTTCATCAATCAAGCCAAGTACATCCAAGACATGCTCAAGAAATTCAACATGGATTTCAGAGTTAAAGGAGCCAAAACCCCCATGCCGACAAATGTTACTCTTGATCTCGATCCTAGTGGTAAGGAGGTGGATCAAAAGCTTTACCGTTCTATGATTGGCTCGCTTCTTTATCTTTGTGCATCTAGACCCGATATCATGCTTAGTGTGGGAATGTGTGCATGATACCAAGCCGCCCCAAAGGAAAGCCATTTGATGGCCGTGAAAAGAATCTTTCGATATTTGATTCATACCCCAACTTTTGGCCTTTGGTACCCGAAGGGATCAAGTTTCGAGCTTGTTGGGTACTCGGACTCAGATTGGGCGGGAGACAAAGTGGATAGGAAGTCAACTTCCGGGGCTTGCCAACTTCTTGGTAGGTCCTTGGTTAGTTGGTCTTCCAAGAAGCAAAATTGTGTGTCTCTCTCCACCGCCGAAGCCGAGTATGTGTCCGCGGTGAGTTGTTGTGCTCAACTCCTTTGGATGCGGCAAATGTTGAAGGACTATGGAGTTCATTACGACAAGGTTCCACTCTTGTGTGACAATGAGAGTGCCATCAAGATTGATCATAATCCGATTCAACACAACAAGACAAAGCACATTGAGATCCGGCATCACTTCATCCGGGACCATGTCAATCGAGGTGATATTAACCTATCTTATGTAGGTACAAATGATCAACTCGCCGACATCTTCATGAAGCCCCTTGATGAAGCAAGATTCCGAGAGTTGAGGCATGAGTTGAATATCATTGATTCTTGCAATGTGGCTTGATAGTGTGCACTCATTCCCATACGATAGCACGTGTTCTAATCTAGATGTGGGCATGGATATAGGGGGAGTGCGGTCCTAATTAATTGGGCTATCCCTCCCCCCATAATGCCGAAAGTAATGCAATCATTCTCTTAATATCATTTTGTGATATGTGAGCTTCAATGATGAGTATTGGTTATGGACCCAAGATATATCTTCGCGGTTCAATGCCAAAACACTCATATATGGTGGCTTCGGCCACCGACCTCTTCCTTTGAAGAGTTTATTCCTTGTAAATCTTTTGAGTTTGTGTTTGAGTTTTTTTGGTTTTGTTTATCTCTTGATATGGGAAGGCACTTGGGTTGGTCTTTCGATGATTTCTTGCGTTTTTGCAACTTCAAGTGCCGAGAACCACTCCATGTTTGCTTTCTAACCTAAGCCCATCTCATCCCTAAACATTCTCTCCATGCACACAAGTCCAGTTTTTCTGCCACAAATTTCCCGAGCAAAGGAGTTCCAGGCCGGATTATCCGGGCCACTTTTGGGCCGGATTATCCGGGGGCCGGAATATCCGGTCCAAGTTTGGGCCGGATAATCCGGTCCTACGGTTTGTCCATATAAAAAGGGGGCATCGGGGTGAACTGTCCACTTTGGCAGTTCTTCCACCCCTGACCCCCTCTCTCTCTCTCTCCACCGCCACTGCCTGCTCCTCCTCTTGCTCACCGGCGCCTCCCAGCCATTGGATCCGGCCGATCTTCAAGGCTCGTGCTCTCCTTCTCCTCGGGAACAAGTTCCTCCAAGCAGTTCCTCCAATGGATGAGGGTAAATTTTGCATCTCCTAGCCCAAGTGGTGAAGTTCTTGTGAGATTTATTTGCTTAGATCTTGGAGTCTAGTTGTTCCCGTTGATCTCTCCTTAGGCCTTGTTGTATACTTTTGTGATTCACCTAGCCGATCTACGCTTTTGACTTGTTAGGGCAAGAATTGAGAAAAATTTCGCCAGGGGGCGGATTATCCAGCCTAGTTTTGGACCGGATAATCCGGCCTGGTATGTGTTTTCCTTTTGTCTTTCCTTGACCATCAATGTCATGCGTTCCTCTGCTATGTTCATCACCCTAGTGTATGTTCCTGGTACTTGTGTGCATCCTCATCACCATGCTCCCCACTTCTTCTCTTCACAGGTGCCGGTCCAGCCAAGAGGAGTCGTCCTCGCTACCTCCATCCCAATGAGGATGGTATTCTGGAAGATGAGGTGTCAATCCGTCAGAAACAGCGTGCAGCCGTCCAGAAGGTTAAGGCAACCAAAGATGCTAAGGCAGCTGAAAGAGCTGCTAAGAAGGCTGCTCGAGCCAACAAAGGAAAGTCACCCCGAGTCAACTACAAGCTAATGAGCCAAGTTTCCTACTCAGCCCTGAGGCAACAAGATTGGTACGCCTCTCAGCCAAGGTTTGCTCACATTGAAGACCGTCGTTTCTGGTGTCCAGAGCAGCTGTACATCTTTCAGGATATCTTTGCTCCCATGAGTAAGCCCATTCACCCGATGCATCCCATTGATCTTGCTTTCCTGAAGTCCAAGGAGTACTTTGTTCCAGCTGTCCAGGTGGTGGAGAGGCTAGGCCTCACAAGTTTGATGACTTGTCAGTGCGACTATGATCCTTAGCTCATTGTGCAGTTCTATGCCACCTTTACTGTGGATGATGACAGAACTTTCAAGTGGATGACTAGAACCTGTTACTTTGAGTCCTCTTTCACTCGGTTTGCTTTGTTGTTGGGTTTTCCCTTTAATGGCCCGGCGAATCCTGTTGGTCATCGCATTCACACTCCGCTTCCAGTCAATAAGAATCTGCTCTGTGATCTGTATGGGCCTAATGGAGTTCCTGGTTAGGCTGCTGGTCTGTTACCTCTGTATGATCTTCTTGTGCGCATCTTTAGGGAGAACATTGCTCCAAGTGGAGGGAACAACAATGCTATCAGAAGCTCTTTGGTGGATCTTCTCATCTATTCTCATGGTTGTGCCACGTCTACCGACCCGAATGTGGATTTCACTCTTGATGTGATGGACTTTATCTTCTACGAGATGTATGATGCTATGGTCAGCAGGGGTTCTCTTCCATACGCTCCTTTCATCATGAAGCTCATCATAGACACTTGCAAGGGTCATGATTTCAGCGGGCAGTATGTGTCCCACAAGGTTAAGAGGCTCTATGTGAAGCAGAACAAGCCAGCTCCGGCTCCAGTTGGTCCCATTGGTCCAGATTCTTTCATGAGGGATACTCGTACTAGTGTCCCAAGTGGCAAGTTTGTGTCCAAGGATGTGCCCAAGACGGTGAAGTAGTTGAGCTGGTTTCAGAAGCATG
Source organism: Dactylis glomerata (assembly GCA_007115705.1). Taxonomy (NCBI): domain Eukaryota; kingdom Viridiplantae; phylum Streptophyta; class Magnoliopsida; order Poales; family Poaceae; genus Dactylis; species Dactylis glomerata. The sequence goes on along the minus strand of QXEO01000938.1, from coordinate 1,849,436 downwards.
TTCTTTGCATGAAGGTTGAGATTCACCGTGAGAACTATGATGCCTATTGTGAGCGCAAGACCATCCTTGATACTCAGCGTGAGATTCTTCATAAGCTTAGTGGGGACCAAGCTGCTCTGTCTCCTCCCACTCCTCCCATTGCCTACAACAAGTGGCACTCTGAGACCTATGATTGGGGTGCATTGGAGAGGTCTCTCTATGTTGGTCGTTCCACTCGTGTTGATGATGAAGATGAAGAGGAAGAGGATGAGGATGAGGATGAGTAAGAAGAGTTTGAGGAAGATGAAGAAGAGGAGGATGACTATGAGGAAGACGAGGACGATGACGACTTTGAGTGACTTCTTGGGGCGTGTAGTATGCTCTTGTCCCTTTTTGGTGTCTTGATGCCAAAGGGGGAGAAGTTGTTCTAGTAGGTTTCTCGTTGGGATTTGCTTTGGTTTGGGAGCTCTAGCATGTGCTTTTATCATTCTTGAGAGCTTGTGCTTCCGGTTATTTCATTTGTGAACTTATCGTTATCTTGTGCTTGGTGAACTTTGCCGTTGAATTATTGTGGAACTTGTTAAAGTTATTATGCATATTGTGTCTAGGGGGAGCTTCAATTGAACTTATGCACATCTTTAGGGGGAGCTCCCTTGTTTATTTGATCCTACTATTGCAAATTCTAGTGTTGTCATCTAACACCAAAAAGGGGGAGATTGTTAGGGCATTTTCTAGCCCTCCCTAGTTTTGTGTGTTAGTTGACAACACCAGGATATTTTAACTCTGGTTTTGTGCAGAAAGTAGGCCGGATATTTTGGCCAGATTTTTCCAAATCTGGGCCAGATAATCTGGCCACCCCTGAAAACGGCTAAGGACCAGAAGTTGGCATGATGCGCGTCACCCAGATCTATGGGCGAATATTTGGCCGGATTATTCCAAATCTAGGCCGGATAATCCGCCCCCTGAAATCGGCTAAGGACCAGAAGTTGTCGAGGTGCGCGTCACCCAGATCTATGGGCGGATATTTGGCCAGATTATTCCAAATCTGGGCCGGATAATCCCCCCCTGAAAATCGGCTAAGGACCAGAAGAAAGCGAGGTGCGCGTCACCCAGATCTATGGGCGGATATTTGGCCGGATTATTCCAAATCTGGGCCAGATAATCCGCCCCCCTGAAAATCGGCTAAGGACCAGAAGAAGGCGAGGTGCGCGTCACTCAGATCCATGGCCGGATATTTGGCCGGATTATTCTAGAAGTGGGCCGGAATATCCGGCCGCCGGATAATCCGGCCCTAACTTGCCCCAGATAATCCGGCCCCTGGCGGCTGCAACGGACACATTTCGGGAAGGGGTATTTATACCCCTCCCCCTCATCTTCTCCAGCTTGCTCGTCCTCATCAAGAACAAGACACTATTTGGAGCCAACCTCATTGCTAGATCTCCAGCTTCAACCACCCAAAGTCTCAGATCTTTGGAGGATCGAAGGAGGAGGTCCCGATCTACATCTCCACCGAAGGAATTTCTGTTTCCCCTCCTTTTGCTTGAGGGATTTGTTCCTAGTGGTTCCTTGGAAACACTAGGTGGTTTGATTCGAGATTTCTCTTGTCTTTGTGGTTTCTAGCCTCCGTGGCTTTCTTGGGAGCCTCTAATTCAGTTGTGGATGTGTGCCCCAATCTCCGTGTAAGGGATTCGGTGAGTTCCCCCAATACCACCGCTTAGTGGAACGAGCTAGCCTCCGTGGCTTGCTCACCGGAGAACAAGGTGAGCCTCCGTGGCATTGGTCGACTCCGTGTCACCACATCTCTCCAACGTAGACGTACTTCCCCTCAAAAGGAAGGAACTACAGGAATACATCCTTGTGTCTCTGGTCTTCGCTCCTCGGTTACTTCTTACCCGAACTTGCTTACTTGTTCACCTGCTTGCTTGTCACTTAGGAAATTCACCTAGTTGCACATCTAGTGAATTTACATTGTGTCAAGCCTTAAAATTGAAAAAGATAAAAAAATTGTATAGCGCCTATTCACCCCCCCTCTAGTCGCCCATTAAGAGCCTTTCACTTCTGGGTCAAGGCAACTGCGACCGCATGAGGTTAACTATCCAACACATGACCTTGAGTTAGCAGCCGTGGTGTTTGCATTGAAATGATGGAGGCATTTTCTGTATGGAGCTAAGTGTGAACTCTATACGGATCACAAGAGTCTCAAGTACTTTTTCACTCAGAAGGAATTGAATATGAGACAACAACGATGGTTAGAATTGATCAAGGATTATGATTTGACCATCAACTATACACCAGGGAAGGCTAATGTGGTAGCCGATGCATTAAGCAGGAAGAGCACAGATACTCAACCAATGAGCCGGGAACTTCCTAAAGATTTGCTTATGGATCTGGAAAGGTTAGAAATTCAATGTCTGGAAGTGAAATCTCTGGGTAGTTTATCTACCATGAAGGTGATGGAAGAACGACAAAGTGATCTCAAATACACAATCTTCTGACGACAAGGAGAAGATGCATTCATTGCGGAAGAGATTCGCAGGATTGAAGAGGAGAGACCGTCTAAGTTTCGTTTAGGTGATTTTAAATCACTTTGGTATCATGACAGAATCTGTGTGCCAGATATACCCGAAATCCAGGAGTTAATACTCAAGGAGGCACATGAAACTCCATATTCAATACATCCGGGGAGTACCAAGATGTACATGGATCTAAAAGAACTATTCTGGTGGAACAACATGAAGCGGGAGATAGCCAAATTTGTGTCTGAATGCCATACCTGTCAAAGAGTAAAGGCGGAACACCAAAGTCCCACTAGACTTATGCAACCATTGAATATCCCAGAGTAGAAGTGGGAAGAGATTGGAATGGACTTAATCACAGGGTTACCATTGACACCAAAGAAAAAGGACATGATTTGGGTTATTGTGGACAGACTAACTAAAAGTGCACATTTCTTAGCAGTCAACCAGAAGGATTTCAGATGGAAGTTAGTAAATCTATATGTTCAAGAAATTGTGAGCAAACACGGAGTGCCGAAGACAATAGTATCAGACCGAGGGTCCGTATTCACTTCAGCCTTCTGGAAGCAGTTTCATGAAGCTCTAGGGTCCAAGTTAGACTTTAGTACTGCTTATCACCCACAGACAGGAGGACAAACAGAAAGAACCAATCAGATTTTGGAGGATATGCTTACAGCATGTGCGTTGGATTTTGGAGGATCATGGGAAGAACATCTACCAGCTTGCTTGAGTTTGCCTTCCATCTGAATGGCAGAGTCAACCAATGACTCCAGGTCGGCAAAGTGAATGCTGACCAGGACACATTGCATCTCATCATGAAGTCCATCCAGAAACCTTTCTTGCTTCTTCTCAGTGGTGTTGGTGTCATCTGGGGCATACCTAGACAAGGTAAGGAACTTGTCATGGTAATCAACCACAGATAGGGAACCTTGCTTCAGATTTCTGAACTCATCTCTCATCCTTTTAACCAATCCCAAAGGAACATGGGCTTTGCTGAACTTGCTCTTGAACTCTTCCCAAGGCATCACATACCCTTGGGCTTGCATTGCACGAGTGCTGTCCCACCAAGCTCTTGCAGCTCCCGCAAGATAGTGGGTGGTGTACAAGACCTCATTTTCACCAACTTCGGCGACTGCCAAATTGTTCTCCATAGTGCGAAGCTAGTCATCAGCATCTAAGGGTTCTTCAGACTTAGTGAATATAGGTGGGTTGGTGTTTTGGAAACTCCTTAACTTGGATCGGTGATCACCAGGGCCATTGTTTTCTCCTTCACCATGGCCATTTCCATTGCCATTGTTGTGGTTCATTGCCATCTGGGTTAGCTGCTGAAGAGTGGCCAAGTTAGCTTGGCGCTCAGCTCGGGCTGCTTCCCGGTCTTCCATGATCAACCTTAGTAGTTCGGCCATTTCCGGGTTCGGGGGTGGGGGTGCTCGCGGCATCTGAAGATAAGGTGTGTAAGACAAGAGGGAAAAACTAATTGCTAAGATTTAATGTAACATGGATGATGCAATTTTCGTCTTACTAAGGCCTTAAGGGCCAAATTCATATTTCATTCAACAATCATCAAACATATCATACATACGAGTTCACACATTACAAATGGTTTGCATCAAACCATTGCGACTCGTCTACTAGAGAGGGGGATACAACTCACACCTACATGAAGTGATTCAAAGTAAAACTCATAACTAGATAACACGGGGATCTCCAATCTAGACATCGGGCTCCTCGGGGTCTTCCTCCTCATCATCCACAATGAATCCATTCTCCTCGGGATCCTCCTCATCATCAAGGTCCTCCATGAAGTCATCCTCATCACTAATGAGGGCATTATCCTCCTTGCGGAGATCAATGCCTTCCTCCTCACCAAGGTGGTCCTCTAGACTCTCAATGTACTCAGTCAGCTCAGCCATATTGGCCTTTGCTACTCGTGTGATGATGACGCCAGAAAAGAGCTGTGGCGTTTAGTTGACGTGGGAGCAGTAAGTCCTTGTGCGTGGTGATGACCAGCCCGTTGGGAACCCCAAGAGGAAGGTATGATGAGTGTAGCAGCAAGTTTTCCCTCAGTTAAGAAACCAAGGTATATCGAACAGGAGAAGGGAGACGTTGACGACTGAAGGTGTTTGTGGAACCTGCACACACACAAACAAATACTTTGTCCCCAACTTGCGATGAGGTTGTCAATCTCACCGGTTTGCTTGAAACAAAGGTTATGAGTGTATCGAGTGGAAAACAGTAGTAATATGCGAGTAAAGTAAACAGTGCGGGAAAAGTAAACAGGTGATTGCAATATGATTAAAATAGGACCGGGGTCCACAGTTCACTAGTGGTGTCTCTCCATAGATAAAATAACATGCTGGGTAAACAAATTACAGTTGGGCAATTGATAGAATAAAGATAACGTGATATGTCAAGAAGATCACTATGAGATTTACTCTGGGCATTACAACAAAATACATAGACCGCCATCCAACTGCATCTATGACTAATAATCCACCCCCGGGGATATCAATCCGAACACCCTAGAAGTATTAAGTTGCGAACAACAGATAATTGCATTAAGCAAAGTGTGTAATGTAAACAAAGCATATGCCCTTGAGCATATGAATGTTGTTTTCTCCCTAGTAGCAACAGCACATCTACCACCTTAGAGGTTTCTGTCACTCCCCCAGGTGAAATAGAGACATGAACCCACTATCAAGCATAAATACCCCCTCTTGGAGTCACTAGCAACTACTCGGCCAAGATAGCTACTAACAACGGAGAGCATGCAAGATCATAAACAACATAGAGATAACAAAAGATATAATTCAGTACAGCAACTTAATCATAAACACCAATATTCATCGGATCCCAACAAACCAACATCATAGTATTACATAACGGTGATCTCAATCATGTAGGGCAGCTCATGAGATCTAAACATGAAGCACATGGTGGAGAAGACAACCATCTAGCTATTGCTATGGACCCATAGTCCAAGGTAGACTACTCACTCATCGCTCCGGAGGCAAGCATGGCGATGAAGAAGACCTCCGGTGGCGATTCCCCTCTCCGGCAGGGTGCCGGGAAGAGCTTCTGGACCCTCCCGATCTTCGGGTCGACGGCGGCGGCGGGTCGCGATGTATTCTGGAAAACTGATCGGGCCCTTAGGTTTTTCTCGTCAGGGGGTATATATAGGCGAAGGGGCGATGTCAGAGGAGGGACCACGCCCCCTCACACGGGGCTGGCGCGGCCAGGGGGTGGCCGCGCCGCCCCTGTGTCTGGGGCCCACGTGGCCCCACTCCGTCAGGTCTTCGGATGTCTGGAAGCTTCCCCGTGATATAAGTCTTCAGGAACTTGTTTCGTCCAATTCCGAGAATATTTCCTGTGTATCACTTCTGAAACACAAAAACAGCAGAAAATAGGAAACTGGCATTGTGGCACTTCGTTAATAGGTTAGTTCCGGAAAATGTATAAAAGTGCCACTAAGTGTAACGAAACAATAGGCAAATGGTGTAAAAACAAGCATGGAGCATCAAAAATTATAGATACGTTTGAGACGTATCAAGCATCCCCAAGCTTAACTCCTGCTCGTCCTCGAGTAGGTAAGTGATAACAAAAGAATAATTTTTGAGGTGACATGCACCTACACAATCTTGATCATATATGTAAGCATTGGTGAGCTGGGATCAATAGAACTTAAAACATGGGCATG